>CM076577.1:1095791089-1096011574 GCA_034641835.2 Pinus albicaulis
CATGCAAGGCTGCAAGCCCGTTGATACCCCTCTTCCTGGTGGATGGAGGAAGGGAGATGCTACTTCGGAGGAGGTAGTGGATGCCACTGTCTATCGACAGTTGGTGGGGTCGCTTATGTATCTGGTCAATACACGACCCGATATATGCTATGCAGTTAACCAGCTTCCGCAAGCTATGGTTAAGCCTACCAAGCTCTTTTGGAAGGCAGGCAAGCATGTATTGCGCTATATCGCAGGCACATCGGATATGGTCATGGTACGCATTAGAGGATGAGTTGAGGCAAAGAAGTGTTGTTAATTGCATTCGTACCATCATATCAGAGATTTTGTTCAGTGGAGAATCATGATGCTTTCATATGTTCCCACGGAGGATCAGGATGCCGACATCCCGACGAAGGCGCTCACCAGGAGCAAGTTCGAATTCCACAGAGGCAGGATAGGGATTGCAGATAATCCATATCTTGCTGAGAGGGAGTGTTGAGAATGCAGCAAGATGATGGAGCTTAGTGAAATGAAGTCGCCTTCACTAAGTGGGCCCGCAGGCAAATTCTGGCGCAAAGTCTATTCTTAGACTATGTCTATTTTTAGACATACGGAGCATAATTTGGGAATTCTACTTGGAGATTCTTGATGGATGCGACATGTCGGTAAAAATAGATGAGACCCTAATTTTAGGACCCAGGCTATTTTTAGACTGATCTCCTAAAAATATGGAAGTCAAATATTATTTACCCTTAATAATATTTTGACTATAAACAGCAGTTTACTCTCTTGGCGCACTTCAGTTTGAGTCATGGAGGTGGCTCATGCAACCGACACAAGGAATCACGTGGTTCCTAGGGTTTGATGGCATCTTGCATGGTTGGCTTCAGTTAGACTTCAGTGGCAGGAGTTTTGGAGGAGTTAACGGGACAAGTAGTGGAGTTGTGTTCTGCTTGTTTTAGTTGAACTAGTTGGGATTAGTTAACTAACTAATCAACTAGATATGAGTGGAGTAAATTAAATAATATTTAATTTACTAAATATTAACTCATTAGTCAACTCAAGAACACTTCAGTTCACTACAGTGCATGATCAGTTCAGTGGAGACCAGTGGAAGAGGTAGATGAAAGGGTGAGTAAAGGTATCAGTTGGTAGATTTGTTTTGCATGAGTTTTGCATTACACTTGATTGTCCATGAAAATTACGCAATCAAGGGAAGGGGATTCGAACCTTGAACCTCTTCATATACAGGCCATGATTGCGCAATAGAGGCAAGGCAATTGGCGGGGAGTTTTGAACCTCGGACTTGTTCAAAACTGAGTCAGATTGTGAGTAACTTCATGAGAGAGTACTGAGTACTTGTGAGGAGTATTGTACTTGTTTGGTTACTTGATTTCTCCATTATAATATACACAATAGCTGCAGGGTTTTCAGCTATAGGCTTTCCCCATACATACTGAGTTAATGTGTGATTGAATTGATGTGAGATTGCTTCTGTTATTTCCGCATGTGACAATTAATTGTAGAAGAAGGTTATGTGTTATGTATGCAATTCGAAATTGATATATGACCAGGTTAATCTTCAGTGAATAAGTGATTTATTCAGCTAATTTCTACAAGTGATGCATTGATTAAATCCAACACTCAGTGGAGATGCCAATGAGGATTGCGCAGTGCAAGCTTGGTGAATTCGAGTTCGTTCAGAGCCATTCTTCAGCATGGATTGAGTAGTAGAGGCAGGCTAGCAGGTGGCAAAGATCGGTGCATGGATTTGCAAGATCGGGCCTGATTAGTGTGTAGCGATTGTATTGTACTGAGAGCTTGATATGATCAGCTTTGTATGAGGATTGTTACATGATCTCTATGACATATATTATATACAAATAGTTGGGGTTTTTAGCTTAAGGCTTTCCCGTTAAACAACTATGTTAATGTGTGTGAATTTTTATTGTCTCATGTGTGCATTGCAATCTTGATTTAATTTCCGCAAATGATCAATGGTGGAATAGATTATGTATTTTGCATGAAGTTAAAATAGTGTGAGATCAGAATAATCTTGGACATATAACACATAAGTTATATAATTTCTACAGGGGCCCCCACCCTCAATAAAACACCCTCCTCACATCACTGTGCAGGATCATTCATGTTAATGGGGCACTCGTCTCTGTGCTTGTACATCCAAACCACTTTCATATTATTTTGGAAATTGTACAAATATTCTTTTAGGAGAAAACTTCCACCCATCCATTTACATTTATTACCTCGCAGCAGTCTCTAATAACCCTTGGTCGGAGCTCCGCATTCTTTACCATGCCCAACCATGTTAATCATAACAAACATACACCTAACCTGGATGTCCTAACACTACAAGGAAAAGACCCTCTAGCAAATGTTTTTGAGGAACCCCTTCTAAAAATAGCCCAGTCATCCATTTGTAGCAGAGGTTACTAGAGGAGGTTGGCGGGTGGAGTTTTTTGTGGATTTTTTTCTTCCGATGCATTTATCATCCTAAACTGCACCGGTGTGTTCAACTAGAGAAAGCATCGGTGCGCACAAAATTTTGGCACACCGGGATACCGTGCACTCGGTACAAACCCACCAGGTGCATCTCATTAATGTAGTGCACTGGTGCTCTACAAAAATTATGCACCGGTGTGTCCTAAAACCCCACGCCAAAAATGAAACATCCGAGTGCAATTTTAAAAAACTGCACCGGTGCGCCTATAAAACCCGTGCACCAGAACAGGGTTAAATAAAAAAAAAATTACGGCCAAAAATCCACATTTTTCACTTTTCAGTGCTCCAGAGCTCTCAAGCACCAGTGCAAATTTACCTTGTGTGAGGCACCCTACCATCGATGCTCCCATTGCACACACTGCTGATGTCCATTGCCCACCATCTCCATTTCGAATTTTGTAAAACAGTGGGAAAATTTAGTTTTGCAAATTCTAGAGCCAATATGCCGCCTCGACAGCCAAATGTATAGGTATTTTCCTTGTTTTTCCATAATTAAACCTTTTAACGGATTAGTTTTCTAAAATAGTTTAAAATTCACCTTGTTTCAAAAAAAATATTAATTCCCACATGGTGCGCTTGAGTTTTTCGGCTCGCACCGGTTCACGGTGTTGCTTGTAAATTTACAAGCCGCACCATGACTAGTGCTAATGGTATCTGCACCGGTTTCAGGAAGGTACCGAAATGACACACTTTGATTTTTTAAAATTAAAAAAATGGCAGTGCAGCCGGTTACCCTGCCGCACTATTGACCATGTCGAATTGCAGGAATGCGGTGCGTTGACGGAAATATCCACCTCGGGGTGGGTAATTTTGTTAGCGCACCCCCCCCAAACTTGACATAGTCAACGGTGTGGTCATGTAAATGACTGCACCATTGACTATGTAGTGATGTTAGGAGGGCAGTGCGCTTCCTAAACTATATGCCTCGGGGCGTATAGTTTTGTCAGCGCACCGCCCTCCCGACATCACTACATAGTCAATGGTGCAATTTTTTATACCACTGCACCGTTGACCTTGTAACTTTTCCAGGAGGGCGGTGCGCTGAAAATTTTGAGGTGCACCGCCTACGATGCACGGCAAAAAAGACGCATCGTTATCGGTGCATGCCTATTTTTTGCGGCGCACTGACTGTTTCTTTTTTCAAAAAAATTTATATGTATATTCCTAAATACATTTCTCATTTAATTAAAAAATTGTATTTAATATGTCAATCATTCAATGACGTCAAAGGAGAGAAGAGAGGGAACAGTAGCAACAATAGGCAGACCAGTATAACATGGTTCACCTGTGGGAGGCATGAGAGAGGGAGAGAGATACATACCCTCTCCCTATTATAGCAATGACCCAGTGACTCCTAAGGCAGATAGGCCTCCTCAAGTTCTATGAGGGGGCTACATCCCTAAAGGGCCATGGTGTGTTTTTGCGACAACTTATCCGCAGGTGGAATACCCACCTACAGGATTTTTGAGTTGGTCCTAACCAGTGGTATGTGCCCACTAAGGATGACAAATATTTCATTACTGGCCTATCAAGGAGAGGGGTGGATTTTCCCTCGTTCCTAGAGGTCCCCGTTGGCTATGCAGCAGGAAGTCAGTTGGTGTACTCCTAGAGATGCATTAGTGTGGATATACTGTCTCCATATTTTCAAGTCTCTGGAGGTCAGTTACATATTGCTTCATTTGGTAGACAGGAGGTGAGGTGCCTCTCACTATTGATTTTGACCATTTCACACAACACCACCAACGGGCAACGAATTTGTTTCCCGCTTCTATTTTATGTTACTTCTTTATTACAGGACCCACAACTTGTGAGGTGGTCTGCCATTTTTTTGTGGCAGTTTTGTACAACTTTAGATAGATTTCGTGCTCAGGCACAAGGGAGGGTGAACTTCCCTTTTTCTTTAGAGATATTTTATTTATTTTTTTAGAGGTTTCCAGAGATGGGACCTAATTTTGTTCGGCAGCCTCATAGGCTAATGCTGCATGTACGGATGCAAATGTGGGGACATATGATGCCCAAGAGGGGCGAGTCATATTTTTCCATGAGGATATTGCATGATGCATTGGAGTTGCTATCCATTATTGATGAGCATCCCTTCATTCTGGTCCTTTGTTCGTATGTTGGTTTGGATTGGCGAGGGTGTGCCAACATCCTCTTCACAGATGATGAGCCGCCGGATGATAGAGGTAATATTACTGTTTTATTTAAATTTATTCTAACATCTTCTTTAACTTGTTTTTATTAAACTGTTTAATGAAACTGTCTTATTATTGTTGTGTACTTATATATATTTTGCAAACATTGGGTCATTTGATGGCAATGAGATGCCACTGCCACCAAATGATCTAGATGTAGATCCTGATGAAGATCAGGAGATGGGATATGCCAAGGATCAGGCCAGTGCAAACAAACCTAGTCCTCATGGTGCGTTGGTACCGCCTTTTGCGAGGCGTAGGCCTGATAGTAGATTGAGGATGGAGTTGGGTGACCAACTTTGTGCACTATTTTTGGAGGTGGGAGTCAGGCCCGCCACTATGAGAGAGATACAGGTTGATTATAGGCTGGTACATATGTGGAGATGCATGTCGCGTGACATGTTCACCCTGATGCAGCATGTCGTAGAAGCTACCAGCTTAGTTACGCAGTTGAGGAGGGCCCTTCGACATAGGCATGGTCGAGACACAGTACGCGGTCAACAGAAGAGTAGTGACGCATCATCTGATGATCATAATTAGGGGAGTGATCATCATTCACCTCGTGCCAAAGTTGAGCAGCTTGCAACATCGACCAGCAATCACGATCATGAGCAGGCTGGACCATCCATGTCGAGTCATCATGATCAACAACCTGCAACATCCAGCAGCACTCATGATCATGAGCAGGTTGGACCATCCATGTCCAGTCATCATGAGCAGCCGACAGTTGATCCTAATCAGCATGAGGCACCACCAAATCAACGGGCACGTGATGATCGACATCTATCTGAGCTTGTAGAGGTTGCACCATTGACTAAGCAGGCCTTGACTTGTACTATTATTGATCATGATGTACCACCACTAGATGATATTTGACATTTATATTATAGTTGTATATTTTTGACATTATATATATATATATATATGGTCCATGTATTTTATGTTCATGTTGCAGTTGTACTTAATTTACATTTTGGTGATCATCATGATGTGTATATTGTTAGGTCATGTTAGATATGTTCATTTAATGTGCAGCTCGCAGATAGATGTGTATGTGATAGCAGTTATTTGACATGAGATGTATATTTGATGTTTGTGTTGTGATGATGTTTTACAATGCTAATAGTGTTTTGTTAGATTATCATAATCACGATGATTAGATGATGTTAGCGAATTTGAATGTGTTTTTTAGTCAAATATGATGTTTGTACGATGGTTATCATGATCGTGATGTTTATTTAATTTAATATTAAATCGTGATATTTATTAAATATTATGTCGTGATTCTAATTGAAATTTTAATTTTAATTGTATGTAAAATTGTAAAATTGTATTTGTATTTGTAATTGTAATTTTAATTGCAATTGTATGTAAAATATTTGTAAAATTTTAATTGTAATTGTAATATTTTATTTATTGTGAAATTATTGTAATTGTAATTTTAATTGTACTTGTAATATTTAATTTATTGTGAAATGATTGTAATTGTAATTTTAATTGTAATTCTAATTATAATTGTATGTAAAATTCTAAAATTGTAATTGTAATTTTAATTTTAATTTTAATTGTAATTGTATGTGAAATTGTAAAATTGTAATTGTAATTGTATGTAAAATATTTGTAAAATTTTAATTGTGTGAAATAATTGTAATTGTAATTGTAAAATTGTAATTATAATTGTAATTATAATTATAATTATAATTGTATGTAAAATATTTGTTAAATTTTAATTGTATTACTGTGAAATCATTGTAATTGTAATTGTATGTAAAATTCTAAAATTGTAATTATATGTGAAATTGTAATTGTAATTGTAAGTAAAATATTTTTAAAATTTTAATTGTATTAATGCGAAATGATTTTATTAAAATGTTTAAATTTTTAAATTTGTAAAATTGTAAATAATTGTAAAATAATAAATCTAGAATAATATGAATTTTTGTAAGATAATAGAGTTTAGAAACTAATGCAAATAAATTCATGTACTTTAGAATTATCATTATTTTATTATGATCTTACAATATATATAAAAAAGAACTTTATACAATACGCCATTGTTTTTGAGATCAACATAATTGCAAATTATCAAGTGAAATGTTGATTTTAACATTAACATAATCTAAATTACCAATTAATTCAAAATACATATTATAATGTTTCGAAAAAAAGAGTATTATAAGTTATAAGGTAATTAAGTCCTCTTCTTTATAAAAACCCATCTTAAAAAGTATAAATATTGATGAAATAATAACACATGTACCATATCACTCTCGGTTCTCATGATCACCCTCATTATCTTCCAGCTCGCTTGGCATGATAGCACTATTGTTCTCAAAAATATGTTTTGATCTAGGGTCACGTCTCAATACCAACCACCAATCCCTATCCAACACATATGGGTTAAAAAACACTTGGTTGCAGTGTTTGGGGAAAACATAGGGCTCCTTAGCTTCATCCCACATCTTTCTAGAGTTGATACATATCAGCTTACTATCGCGGTCTTCTTTTACATTATTCCAATCAAAGGTGTCCCACCACTTGCACCTAAAAATAACACATTGGAAAGAAGAGAAATCCACTTTAATGATTTCTTGTATCTTTTTTATATAACCTAACGTCCCTCGTACTAGGTTTTGATCACGATGGCTAGATCCACTAGATTGATCGAAATCGACTTCCACTCCACAGTATTGTGTCATGTGTCCATCATCGGAATTTTATGTACGAAAATGGTGTCCATATGCCCACATAGATGGGAACAAATGTACCTATAAAAAAGTTAAAAAATCATAGTGTCATGTGTCTTATAATAACCCAACAATTAAAATATGAAATATAGATGTAGTTACATTTTAAAGGTGCATTATTAAGTTTAAAATGTACATATAAATTAAATAGATTATTACCAAGCTGGTGCACCCAATCCCTACGTTTAGCACATCCTCTTCAGCATGCAGGTAACGACCAGTTGCACCATATTTCTCTCTGACTTGGTAGCAACCCAACTGCTAGGGCATGTTTTGGCATATTTTCTTTTAAATGATCAAGATAAGGCACACTTCTACCATTCAACCGTCTGAATTCTTTCTTGTCGCTATCCCATTTCATCCTCTTTTGTTCGTACAATGTGACCCATGGTTGTGTCACTTAAGAATTGTAAAGAATGAATTTATTGAATGCTTCAATTTATGTATTCGCCAATAAAATCAAATCGAAATTATATAGTACATAGAGATCAAAATATAAATTATATTGAAGTTCAACATGAATATTTACTATGTGTAAATTTTAAAAACTATAAGTCGCTTACTCTTTATCAAGCACTTTTTTACATTCGTTTGGAGCAACTCCCCTTCTCTTTTGTCTTCATCCCTTTCATCGCCCCAAATCACTGCACCTGGTCTGTTGTCGATATGCTTGATGTACTCACTGGCATAATAGAAAGACTCATACGATATGTACCTCTCTGCCATAGACCCCTCAGGTTTTTCCCTTTGTCAAACAAAACCTTTCAATTTCTTCATGTACCTCTCTAACAAGAACATCCAACGACAAGAAACCACCCCAACTAATTCAACCTCATCTACTAGGTGGATTAGAAGGTGAACCTGTAAGTCCATGAAACTCGTCGGCAGTTCCTTCTCAAACATGAAAAAAATCTCAATTATCTCTTGACGCCATCGTGGAATGATATCCACATGAATATCCTTTCACATGATCCAACATACAAATGCAGATAATTTAGATATGGCACATCCTAAGTCTTGAGGGAATTCATGTTTCGCACACCCACGCACGAACAAAGGATAATGACACTGCAAAGTTATAAACATGTGCAATAATATACAAAATTAGTTATGTTTTATGATCCCTACATGGGATAAAATTTATTAATATAAAAACTAATAAAATCATGCTTTTGACATTATACGTACTCTTAGAAGATTCAAATGCTCATGTAATTTCAACCCCGACAAATTTTCATACACGGTGAATCAGTGCCGTAGTGAAGACCTGTATGAAGATGTCACCCTCACACCCATTATAAATTCCTTTGCCAAAGAAAGATCATCTTTTTTTTTAAATCCATGGGACATCACCTTCTTTGAAATACCATGAATTAGAGGGACTGACACCTGCCTCTGATCCTGTATTTTATAATTGTCTTGGCCATTGTTTCTTTTTAGTTTTTGAAGTAATAAGATCTTTCCTAACCCCCAATGTGTCACTTTGTTTCGATTATATGTGCCTCCATAAAGAAGATGAAACATTTTTAAATATATGCATGGGATCTAATAAGTGGGTAATCTTAAAATGCTCCCAATATGGGAGGTTATAAAAGATATATTTCCTTTTCATCCCAATGGGAAATTTATCAGCATAGGTGTCGAAGAATTCTGGATCACCGAACATAGGCTCCCCATTTGAATCGAACATTTCTATGAACTCCTTCTCCTTCTCTCTCTCATATTCTCTAAGACATTTAGCTGGTGTCATTATTGGAGGCCTTTGGGTTCTCTCTCATTTAAAAATGAAAGTGGATGCTACTCTTTTGTAAAGGCGTTCTTCTGGGAGGAAACCCTGGAGTAGTCACACACTATATTTCGTAGGTCGTTGGACCATCTAGCTTTCAAAGAAGGTCCACAACATTGACATCCAAAATACCATTTTGTTACAATACCTGTGAGATTATTGTATAGAATTTATATGCATGGCATGTTAAAGAAAATCATGAATATAAAAAAAATTACAACGAATTAAATAAATAATATGCGAAAGAATATTGTTACGTATATAAACAAATCAATAAACATATAAGTTACCAGAGCAAAATCATAAGCCTTGATAAGCATGTGTCATGTAAGAACATATGCCATACAACAACTCCTCTCTACTGTGATGTGTCTTGATAGATCATGTACATTTATACCATCCCATAATTTCTTCAATTCATCTACCAGTGATTGTAAGTAGACATCCATATTCTTCACTTGTCTTTTACCAGGGACTATGAGAGCCAACATAAGATGTTTATTCTTCACGGACAACCATGGGGGGATATTTTTATTGATCACTACTACAGGCTAAACAGAATAGTTGGTGTTCTGGAGGGAATATGGGTTGACGCCATCCATGGCTATGCTGAGTCATAGACTTCGTACTTCATCCTTGAATTTTTTGGGCCATGTATCCTCTATATTCCTCATGGCTATTGAATCATTTGGGATTCGAAAAACTCCCACCTCACTTCTATGTGAGGCATGCCATCCCTGCAACATAGCTAATTCTTTGCAACGAAAGAGCCTTTGAATCCTTGGGATTATAGGCATGTGTCTCAATATCCTAAAAGGAGGACCACATCATTTACCCTTATTTTTTTATTTATCATACCTGTCATGCCCACATTTCGGACATATCTCTTTGTCTGCATATTCTCTGTAATGATCCTTTTTGAGGATTCTCAAGATTATATTTCAGAGATGGACTACAGAATAATTTACTGGATATGTCACCTTTAAAAGAAAAGGTGAGATCCAGAGTCTACCTGACCAATTGTAGACTCTACCTCTAGAACTTGGAATAATCCCTTTCAGGAATCTCAACAAGGTCTTCAAGAAAAACACTGTATAAGGAAATATGAGCAATAATAATGTGGATCAGGTCTGGTATCCCCTCATTTATGTTTTATGTGACTTATAGATGGAATTTCATCAGAAAAAAATAAGTTTAAGCACATTAAATAGATCTCCCACAGTCAATACTAGCTAGAAATCAGCCAAAGAGATGCGTTGTTGCAACATGAAGTAGTTTTGACTGAAACTCAGAGGAGGATAGCCAAAGATATGATACTTTAGAGATATAACAATAAATCAGATTTATATTTTAGCTTATTGCCTCTACAACAAATTACAAAGAGAACTAGGGAAAAATCCCTTCAGAAAATAGAGCTGCAACTAGGAATAAACTGCAGAAATACATAGACAGCGTTATTTTTCAAATGGTTCAGCTGTTTTATATTACATATCAGATCTCTAAAATATATATGGATGAAACATCAGATCTGATACAGATCTGGAAACTATAATACTTTAATAACAAGATCCAATTGGAATTACATCAAAATATTGCATAATAAGTTGTAGATCTAAATTACAAATTGCAGTGCTGCAGAAAACCCAGAAATTTCTAAAGATAAATTTTATTGCTGAAAGAGATCAAATATATAGAGACATGGATCAGAAACCCAATCCACAGATCACCAAGGGAAGGCAAGCCTAACACCAAGAGATCTTCCTCCAACTGATAGCAAACTGAAATAAGAAATCCCTCTCACAAAATAACACAGTACTGAGCAGAAACTGCACAGAGGGTGAAGGAGACTAAATAAACTAACTGAAATTTCAGATCAGATAAAAAATATGGATAAAATCTCTCTTTGGAGGCTGAATAACACACTCCAACAGAAAAATCCTCTCAAAACAAGCTAGATCTAAGTAGATCTAGAACACCACTTGCTACAAATGGTAGCAGTTGCAAAACCCTCAATGGGCCAGCGCTACTCATGAAAATAGAGCTTGGCCTCAAACCAGATAGTGGCTCACTTCAGCAAAGAACTCCTCCAATGATCCTCAAGGGAAGAGATGAAACCCCTAAACAGGAATTCCAATCACAATCCTCCACTAAACAACAGGGAATGGTATTTGTCTAAGCAGACAAATACTTCAGAAATATGATATATCAACAACCTCTTCATGTTGCTATCCTCCTTCTTTTATAACATGAGGAAAATCTTGCAAACCCTAAACCACTTTGATGAGTTAGCCCTCTTCACATTAGAGGCTCCCTTCTAGAACTGCGCAGTCCCTTTTGGAGATGCAATGAACCTAGAAAATGCAGTTGATTTGGTCAAGGTGGACCCAGTCTTTGGCTCAAACCTCTTTCACACCTGCAAGTGATTATTTACATAGCCCTGATTTGTCTTTTTTCACATGGGCATTGATTTATTCAGATGTTTTAGGAGTTTTAAATGTCCTCCTTTATTCATTTATTCATAAAACATAAATTAAATCAAAATTGAATGTCTCCTTTTAGCTAAGGCTAAGTAGGAACATTACAGTCCTCCCCTCCAAAATGTTGCTTGTCCTCAAGCAACTGACAGGGTAAGAGCTGTGTTTCTTCTCCTTCTCCATTGATGGCACCATCAAGAATCAAGATTTCATCATGGATTAAGTGCTCACCAAGCCAATACATCAGAAACTGCTCCTCCAATGCTAACATGATAGGTGCATAGTCTGCCCCTTCAGGAGTGTAAAACTCAACATAAATGAACATGGGTGAAGCAATGTCATATCTGAAACATGTATCATGAAGTACAAGATAAAGTTCCATCCCATGTGTTACATGTACACTACTTACTTTTTTCCCATACATACCCATAAACAATACCAATATGTCATCTATGTATGGAAGCAAAATCACATATAGGCAAACTGAAATTTACACTTGAGGAGGTGGGTCACAATCCCACATAAGGTACCAGCGCAGTGAAATCCTTGTTTTGAGTAGATCTGAGTGTGATAGGTGGTACTCCCACCACATATTTGTTGCATGGGTCACTTTGACATGGCTGAAAGTGAAGCCCTCATTAGGTGCCTTTGGGAAGCACCCATCATGATAGATAATCTCCCTTTGCACCTCAAGGGAGTGGCCAGCTTTGGAATTTTTATTGGCCTCATCAATGCCATGAGATCTACATGTAATATTACTCCTTGTAGGAGCCATGGCCTGCATACATATGGTAAGATAATGTGCCAAATCATAAAAATAAACTTGCTCCACAAGATCAAATCCCTTACCATACAATTATCCCATACACATAGAGTTAGATACGGGCTTTTCCCCTCTTTTAAGAGAAGAAAGAGATGGCTGAAATGTCTCCTGCATAGGATCCCTTGGATGCCTCATATCCACAAAACTATTGCACTCTTATAAGTGCTGATATAGTTCCTCCCAATCATAATGTTGATGTAGTTCTTCCTCCATACCCTCCCAATCAAAACTCTTCAAGATTAGGGAGTATATTTTTGCTGACTGCATGTAGCTGGAAAGGAACTCCTTGTGTGCCCTTTGTAGTATCTCTTTCTTAATCTTGGAGGCTTGAGACAATAATACTTTACCAAGATGATATATGACCCCTTCATGGACCAAATAGCCTCCTCCTTGCTTCATGCCATCTAAGATCATCCCGGTGTATAGATATTTGGACTACTCCACAAGGAGTTGAGACCTCCAATATGGATCTACACTTCTCAACAAAGATAGCGATGTTGATGCATCTATGGTGGTGCTTGCCTTGTTGCTTCTTGTTTCTTTGGCACTATGTATGCCAAAATTGTTTGTGGGAAGGCTGATCCTCCCCTTTTCTTCCTCCCACAACGTTGTGACTCTTTCTTCCATTGTTTCAGCACTTGGTGAGGCTTGCCCCACAGAATCTAATGGCACCCCAAGTGGCTTGCCATGATGTAATAATTTTCCTTGTAGCATTCTCATAAACATGAGAGAAGGAACTGTGAGGTCCCTGCCCCCACTGTGCAATTCCATCTTTGTTGTGTGGGTTGAAAAATCAAGTGAAGGGTAGGTGTGCATGCCTTGAATGGTTTGTTGTTTCCCACTCTTAAAATCCACCCATTCCATCTGCAAGGCATTCCAATCAGTGGTGACTTTTCCCAAAGTAATCAACCACTGGACACCCAAGATGATGTTGGTGTTTGGTATTTCCACTACAAAGAAATGGTCCTCCAAAGTGTAGGTCCCCATAGTCACAGTAAGTGATGGAGCATACTGCATGCACTACATATTTCTATCTCCCGGAACCAAAACAGAGAACCAATCAAAAGTATCATTAGGGATCCCTCACCTCTACACAAAGTGAGCATCAATAAAGTTGTGGGTTTCCCCACTGTCAATTAGAATAGATACTCTTTGGTTCATAACTGATCCTTGCACTCTAAGAGTCAAATACTTGGGCACTCCTCTTAAAGAAGCAAGAGTCCCACTGGTTGGAGCAAATGATCCTTCTTCTTCTCTGGATGATGATGGATCCTCCTCATCATCATCACCAGCACTGTGACCTCTCCTAGGTCCATCATTTCCCTCTTCCTCCTCACAATCAGAGAAGACTTCAATATAGTGTTCTCTTCTAGCAGCACATCTATGTCCCAGTACCCATGGCTCTTAACAAGTGAAACATAATTTATTTTTCCTCAACTCCCTTCGGAGATCATTTTCAAGGAGCTTCTTTAGTGAGCTCTCCTTAGGTGGAGCAGCTTTCCCCTCCTTTCCCTTGGAAGAGTGAGTGGCTTTGCTTGGGAAGGTTGCCTTTGCCCTTGGCAAGGAATCTTGGATATCTCTAGTTCTTTCAATGGCATCATGCAGAGTGATGGGATTGGTAGACTTAACCAACCCATGCAAAGGTTCTTCCAAGCCATCAATGAAAATATAGACTCTCCTTGCTACTGAAAGAACAGGAACCATTACAGACAACCTCAGGAATTCAGAGATATAGGCCTCAACATCTCCTGTTTGTTTAAGCTTTTCCAAGCTTATGAAAGGGGCCTCTGGATCTTTCTGATCAAATCTCTCCACTAGTCTCCTAGTGAACTCAGCATAAGTGGACACATTTTTGTGCCCCAATGTAGAAAGTCCATGAAACCACCAGTTGTGGGCTTCTCCCTCAAAATGTAGCGCAGCAATCTTGATGGCTTCTGCTTCAGGCACTTTATTCAGCTAGAAATAGATGTCCAACTTCTCCACCCATGCTTTATTAGAACAAGAGGGTGATCCATCAAACTTAGGCAAGAAGAACCTACCCATGGTGTGGTGCCTCCCATGAAGGAAACCCCCATCTTTATACTGCTTCCATGGCCTCCTCCAGTCCTTGAGATGGCAGAAGTCTTGAAAGCTCAAGTTATCCTTGAACCTTTGACTTTGTGAGTCATATTCTACAAAGTAGCCTTCCAAAGAGGTTGGATCTTGCAGACCTTCATTATCTACAGCCAAGAAGGTAGGCATTGTAGAGCGTTGTGAGATCTGTGGAACTTGAGGCAAGCTCACAGGTTGACCAGTCCCAAACTGAGACATTTCAGAACTTTCTCCTTGATGGAATCTCCCAAGGGACTCCCTCATTTTATCTATCCTCGTCTCCTTTATCTCCTTGGATATATCTTTCATAGCTTCCAATAGAGTTTTTGCAAACTCCCCTGCTTCCTTATCTTTATCATTCACCAATTCAAGGGCTTTCCCCTTGTCTTGACCCTTGTCAAGGTCAACAGTAGTATAGTCATAATTTCTATGAATTCTATTCTATTATCTCCTCTCCCTCTCAGAAAGAGGATCTTCATCTTCGGAATGCAGCATGACTTAGGCTCCAATGCTAGCACAGGTTGTGCCAAGAGTGGAGCTCTGATACCACTGTAATGATCCTTTTTGGGGATTCTCAAGATTCTATTTCATAGATGGACTACAGAGGAATTTACTGGATATGTCACCCTTCAAAGAAAGGGTGAGATCCAAAGGCTACCTGGCCAACTGTAGACTCTACCTATAGAGATTGGAATAATGCCTTTCACGAATCTCAACAAGGTCTTCAAGAAAAACGCTATATAAGGAAATCTGAGCAAGAATAACGCATATCAGGGATGGGATCCCCTCATTTATGTTGTATGTGACTTATATATGTAATTTCATAAAAAAAAAAATATTTTTAGCACATTAAATAGATCTCCCACAGTCAAGACTGGCTAGAAATCAGCCAAAGAGATGGGTTGCTGCAACATGAAAACCCCAACAACTAGAATTGCGCAGTTTTGACTAAAACTAAGAGGAGGACAGAAAAATATCTGATACTTCAGATATATAATAGTAAATCAGATTTGTATTTGAGCTTATTTCCTCTACAACAGATTACAAAGAGAACTAGGGGAAAATCCCTTCAGAAACTAGAGCTGCAACTAGGAATAAACTGTAGAAATACATAGACGGCGTTATTTTTCAGATGGTTCAGCTGTTGTACATTAAATTTCAGATCTCTAACATATTTATGGATAAAACATTAGATCTGATACAGATCTGGAAACTATAAGACTTTAAAAATAAGACCCAATTGGAATTACATCAAAATATTGCATAATAAGTTGTAGATCTAAATTACAAAGTAAAGTGCTGCAAAAAACCCAAAAATTTCTGAAGATAATTTTTATTGTTGAAATAGATCAAATCTATAGAAACATGGATTAGCAACCCAATACACAGATCACCAAGGGAAGGCAAGCCTAACACCAAGAGATCTTCCTCCAACTGATAGCAAACTGAAATAAGAAAGCCCTCTCACAAAATAACGCAGTATTGAGCAAAACCTGCACAGAGGGTGAAGGAGACTGAATAAACTAACTGAAATTGCAGATCAGATACAAAATATGGATAGAATCTCTCTTTGGAGGCTGAAGAACATACTCCAACAGAAAAAGCCTCTCAAAACAAGCTAGATCTAAGTAGATCTAGAACACCACTTGCTACAAATGGTAGCAGCTGCAAAACCCTTAATGGGCCAGCGTTGCTCATGAAAATAGAGCTTGGCCTCAAACCAGATAGTGGCTCACTTCAGCAAAAAACTCCTCCAATGATCCTCAATGGAAGAGATGAAACCCCTAAATAGGAATTCCAATCACAATCCTCCACTAAACAGCAGAGAATGGTATTTGTCTAAGCAGAAAAATACTTCAGAAATATGATATATCAACAACCTCTTCATGTTGCTCTCCTCCTTATTTTATAACATGAGGAAACTCTTGCAAACCCTAAACCACTTTGATGAGTTAGCCCTCTTCACATTAGAGGCTCCCTTCTAGAATTGCGCAGTCCCTTTTGGAGATGCAATGAACCTAGATAGCGTAATTGATTTGGTCAAGGTGGACCCAGTCTTTGGCTCAAACCTTTTTCACACCTGCAAGTGATTATTTACATAGCCCCAATTTGTCTTTTTTCACATGGGCATTGATTTATTCAGACTTTTTAGGAGTTTTACATGTCCTCCTTTATTCATTTATTCATAAAACATAAATTAAATCAAAATTGAATGTCTCCTCTTAGCTAAGGCTAAGTAGGAACATTACATTCTCCTCTATATAGAATACAATAATTTGGACATGCATGATATGATGTGTACTCAACACCCAACATTTTCAACAATTTCTTAGCCTCTTCGCAACTACCTAGCAAGACATTATCACTCAAAAGAAACTTATCTATGAATAACCTGTAGTTGGTGATCATGGAGAATATTAAATGTACATTAATGTCGACATAATTATTAACGTTCATAAAATTGACCATTTGTAATGTTCATTGTGTGATTATATTTCTCAAATTTATATAAGGGAGGACTTATGGTAACTTACCTCAAAATTTCCGAGAAAAATGCATTCGACAAGCCAAAATTTTCTTTCAAGTTGTACAGTAACATCGTTGTCCCAAACTGGGTAGACTTTGACTGACCGCCAAGTCCAAAGAGAGGGGTGGTGGAATAAAATTTAAGGCTTTCGAAAAATGTGTCAGCGATATGAGCATCATCCCCTAGTTGATCATCGTTTTGGAATGCATCTAACAACATTTTCTCCATGGAAGTCGTATCCCTTAAGTAATCATCCATACCAACCTCTATTTGATTGCCTACATTGCCAGCTTGTGAAGAACTACTATTGTTGTGGTCATTCCTAATTGGTGAATATGGACATAGCGGGAATTGAATCGGTGGTTGATTTAACCATTCTTGGTATCGTTCCTTACCGATTTTTTCTCTTAATTCAACCTTCTCTCGATTTTACATTGTCGTGGGGTGCAACGGAAGATGGTAGGTAGGTCGCTCATCATCTCTAGAATCCTAATAATTTCAAAAAATATATTTGAACATGATTAGTACAAAATCTATGATATCAATTAGTAAGAATGTTGACAATGCATGATTAATTTGTTTCACGTTGAAATAATTACATTAATATACCAAACAATTATTATTACCATCATTGTCCCAGGATTGTTGCTAGAAGATGCAATATTGTTACAATTGGCAGGGTGAAACGCCTCTCCATTTTCATCTACCAAATGCACCTTGCGGTATGCTGCTCCTGATAAGAGCTTCCGACGTTTTGGAGTTATTTGAATATTTTGTGCAGCTGAACTCGATTCTGAATCTGCATGAACCTACAAATTTTTATACGTTATAAATTTTATTGAGTTGACTGACATGGATAAAAAAAACATAAATTCAATTAGATAATGAAAATATAAATAAAATCTGAAGTAAATATTACGTCTCGAGATGGATAGGGAGAACTCCGCGATGGACTTTGAGAAATATTATGGAATGAGCTGTATTTTGAAGGATTTTTCATTCGATATAATTATGATATTTCTCCCTGCATTTGAGAAAAATCAACAATAAATTTTAGTGCACACACCTAAAAGTAATTTCGGTGCCTTAAAAATAGACTTATTGTTTTCGGTGCTTATGTATAGATAATCATGTTGGTGCATTTAAGTTACTGCACACCGGTGACGTGTTATTAACTGACGCACCGGTGTCGTGTTATTAATTTACGCGCTGGTGACGAAAAGCTGTGAATAAAAAAACGCAACTTTATTTTTTTTAAGTGAAAAAAATGGTAAATTGAAAAATGGGCGACAAAATATTTTCGAAAATCTAATTTCATAAAAAAAAAATTAAATACTAAACACTTTTCATTATTTCACTATTTTTGCAAAAAAAATCAGCTAGAGATTTGCATCGAGACATACCTGGAGCAAGAGAGCATGAGATCACTATGGAGCAGCGAAATACTTTCGAACATAACTATTCAGACAATCAGAATTCCAAACCTCTAGTGATTCAAACCCTGTAGCATAGAATTTAAAACAGTCTCGTGATTAAATTTTATTGTTTTTTTACATTTTATGTAGTATTTTTATGTAGTAAGTAAAAAATTTAAATTTGTTGTTCATTTTCAGAAGAAGAAAAAAAAACAAAACAAAACAAAGCAAAAAAAAACAAAAACAAAAAACACAAACAAACAAAAATCCATTTTTACCCTAAACCTTTCATTCTTTTTTGTTTCTTCCCTTGCTTCTTCCTGTTTTTGTGATTTCAAAATTAGGGCTTTTGATTTTAGATTTATAGGGTTTGTATTGCTATATATATAGGCCTATGACATATAACCCACAGGACGACTTGCATAGTCGGATCCTAATCCATGTCTGCCCTTGTGTGAATTTGTAAAAAACTGAATTTTTTTAATCGGTGCGCCCTGCGTAACCTAGCACACCGGTGTGCTAGCTTATCCGAATGCATTGCGCACGTACTGTTTGATAAAAAAAATTAAAAACATTTTTTTTAATCTGTGCACCATATGTAAAATAGCGCATCTCTCACGTACTGTTTGGCAAAAGCAAATTTTTATTTTGTGTTAATCGGTGCACCATGTAACATATAACACACCGGGTCTCCTTGTTGACAGAGAACACCGTACGGTGGTCCCCTATTTGCATGTGGTTTTTATAAGAATAGGCCGCACTGCCCCCTCCACGACACCATATGCTACAAAAACTAACATTAGACGATTTTTATTATTTTGAATGTGTTAATCGGTGCGGTGGTTAACATGTAACGCACCGGTGCTCCTTGTTGACATAGAGCACCATACGGTGTTTTATACTGTTTTAGCGGTGCGTTTATAAGAACACGACGCACTGACGTCAGTGCGTACATCCTTTAAAAGCGCACTGGTTTCTTGATATTTTTTTTTATCTGAAAAGTTGATAATTTATTTATAAAATATATTAATGAATGATATCGTACAAGATTCATATTGATAAAGAAATGGCTGACAAGAGATCAAGTAACAAAAATACTGATAACGCATCAAGAAAAGAAAAAAAAGACAGGTTCTTTGTAAATTCTTTACAAAAAATATTATTTTTGAACTATATGTAAGTTTAACTAATATGTATTTTTTATTGTGTATCATGTAGAGCCACAAAATGACGAAGCTCTATAATATTTTTTCTGATCTAGAACCAAAAGAGCGTAAAAACTTGATGGAAAAATTGCAAAAGGATGAATCAGGTGAATGAAAAAAATACTATCGATCCAATATGATTTTTTTTTTTTAATTTTCATTAATAATATACTTAAAATTATTAGATAACATGTTTCAAACAATCTATTAATTGACATATGTTTAATGTTCTATAGGGACCAACAACTTAGAAAATAAATGTTGTTCTAAGAAAAGGAAAAAAAATAGAACATGCAAATGAAAAGGAATTGCTCCTTAGCTCATCTGGAGTGGTGTTGGAGGTTAACAAAAGGGGGAAAAACTTTTACAAAAGTTTGAGGGATCTAGTGGAACGAATGTATAAACGTTCTTTCCACTTACAATACAAAAATCAATCCAATGATTCCAAGAACCAAATTTTATCTAAATTGAAAGAAGAGTTTCTAGATAATTGGTCAATGAGACATGTCAAACTTTTAATAACAAAAACGTACAACAACAAAAAAGAAAGAATGAAAAATTAATATTCCTTTAAATTTTTTTCTAGAATTATTTATAAATATCACTTTTGTTATATTTACTTTTCATATAGCAATATAAAAGTTAAATAGTTTATTGTCATGTTACATTTTCAGGAAGATTGTGAAAATCTCAAAATATGAACGAGCTGATATCAGAATATGCCAGTAGGGATGTCCAAAAAGGTGTACAAGGAGATGGTCAAAGAAATGGACAAAATTGCATCGCAAGAGAAGCCATCTCAAAAACAATGTGCTTCAAATGTAATATGTAATCATTGAATTTTTCGATCATTAGGTACAATAAATAAACAATTTAGCATTAAATATTAATTTTCAAGTATTTTCTTGCAAAAAAGAAAAGAAAATGGAACTCATTCAACACATAAAACAGGACGACAAGAAAGAAAGGGGTTGATATACTTCCTTAAGTTTGTGAGTAATTGTTACTTCCTTATAACAACTTAACTAGATTTCATTTTTGTATATTTTAAGTTGTTTTACAAAAAAAATCATTGAATGTATTCAAACAGGTGCTAACATACAAAGAAGAACCATCAGACGAATTGATTGACATTGGGTTAAATATGGGTTGTGAGTATATGTTGGCATATCATAAATTAATTGTGGAATTTGTAAGCATCTATCGATCTTGTTTTACTTAGATCCGTCTATAATTAATAGAGCAAAAAAATCTTTTATATTAAATATATGATTTGTTATGGGATATAAAACTTGCAGGAAACAAAGTATGGAATTGCGCCAACAGATGAAATCTTGAAAGATGGCATGAAATTTGGTTTTGAAAGAATGTGTATAGTTCATGAGTCAATTGTTGCTATGGTACGTCATTTCTTTTCGATTTACATTGATGTATATTATTTAATATTACAATTTTCATTATTCTCACCAATGTATATATACTCATTACAGTTTATTTTTATGTTTGTAGATGGAAGGTGAAGAATAAGAAAACAATCAACACCGTGAACAAAACATTCCTAAAAATAACCAAAGTCATGGAGGTAGCTCGAGCAAAGAAAACAGTTCAAGCGAAGAATGATGATCATTATGTTTGGATATCAAAGCAAGGCATTGTATTTTTTGAAATATTTGTCTTGAAATAAGACATTTTGTTTTATGTAATGGACATAGTGTCCCAATTGAAAGAGAAAGGGATACCAATGACTGTCCCATTTTGTATGACAAAGAATGTCTTATATATGTGTGTGTGTGTGTGTGTGTGTGTGTGTGTGTGTGTTCCATTGCGTTCTCCATTGTCGCTGTGAAATGTAACACCACTGATTAAATTTATGGATGACTAAATCTTATAATGAAGAGATGTGAAAACTGATGATATGATCTAACAAATTAATCCAAACATCACATTCAAATGCACTAATAAAAATTTAATTGATATGAATACCGTTATAAGATATGTGTCGTCTTTTGATGAATAATGAATTTTAATAAATCACAATAATTATGATATGATATAACAAATTAATCTAAACATCACATTCAGATGCATTAATAAAAATTTAATTAATATTAATATTGTTATAAGATGTGTCGACTTTTGAAGAATAATAAATTTAAAAAAACACAATAATTGCACTATCACAGGTCGATGTTTCTAAAAAATACAAAATGAATGCTGATGTGTGTCAGTTACTGTACACCGGTGCATTTGTATGATACAACGCACCGGTGCGTTGCTACGACCTATGGGCACCGCAAAAATACCAATACCAACTATAACTCTCAGTGCGTTTATGCGATACTGCGCACCGGTGCATTTATGTGAGACTACTCACCGGTGCATTTGTACGACCTATGGGCACCGCACAAATACCAATATGAATTAGAACAATCGGTGCATTTGTGTGATACTGCACACTGGTGAATTTCTATAATACTACGAACCGGTGCGTTGATACGACCTATGGGCACTGCAAAAATCCCAATACCAATTAGAACAGCCCCATGTGTTGTATCACCTACAGTTCGCCCAGTGCGGTTTTAGACCTTTACGTCCTGGTGCATGCACCTTCGACCACCTCGGGCCGACCGTCTAAATGACATGCATTGGTGCATTGACACCTGAGTAGCGCACCAATGAAAAAAACATTTGTAATAACCTCCGATCGCCCAATTTTTTTATTTGTGTTGAAATTCCGTTAAAAGCTCTGCCAAAACCTCCATTACCAAAAATGAATGTTGTAGAAAATGTTTTTTTGACAATTTTGGCCAATTTTGTAACACTAAAAACCTCCTTTATAACCTCCGCTAGAGGGTCTTTTCCTTGCAGTGTACCGACCCAGGGACTTCCCTATTAGAAGTTGTTATGATTATCTCCACTCGCATTTTTATCTCCAACCTTGGGCCTGTTAACCATCATCACCAATGTCAACCATCTCACGCCATCATGTCTTGTTAACCATTCACATCAAGCTCTAGTTTCATCAGAAACATTGGTCCCTTGTACTAATATTTATTGACCAATCGATGCTTCCTTCCTGTCAACTCCGACAACCGTTATCCAGGAAGGAGGTAGTACCTTAGATGAGCCCCCACCATCAAGAGGGGCATCCTCTGGTGGCACAATAGGAATTAACATCGCCCACTGATGTCATCGATCCTCTTGACATTCAACATCAACAAATTTTTCATGTCAAGATGGTATCATACTTAACAACTATTGCACTCTGTTAGAATTAGTCGAAGACCTATCATCAATGAGCATCTCTTTCAACAATGCTTACATAGGAAGGTCCCTAATAGCTGAAGACTCATTCCATTACTAATCATTTCCTTCAGAAATGCCTTACCTAACTAATGCATGGGGGTGGCACATTCTATTGCTCTATGCATAGAAAAAATGCCCTGGAGGGCGTCAGCAATATTCGTCATCAACCAGTAATAGGTCACCTGCCACAATGTGGCTTGACAGAACCAATATCTGTCAAATTTTGTTAAGTAGTCATTATCACAAGCATGGGACATGCCTGCCTTGTAGAAATATTTATCATTTTTATCTCTTACAGGTTTCCGACAGAGCATGGTGCCTTTTTTACTTCAGACAAGGGGCTCCTTACTTAGTGTCGCAACAAGTTACTCTCTCTCTCTCTCTCTCTCTCTCAAAAGGATCACACAGAAAATAAAACATCATGCATTTTGGCTATACAGTTATTCCTAGACCTCATACATCAGGGGGCAACTGTTAACACCAGAAAATCGTACAGGCATAAGAAATTAGAAAAATGCAAGAAAAAGGTACAATTAAAGATTTTCATAGAAGAAATATATTAGGAAAGGAAAAATTTTAAAATTCCTAATGTCCAATTAGGAAATTGGCAGACAACGCACCAGCAAAAAAGGGTTTTTGTGTACAATGCACCTATCCCTTTGATAGCCACACAGTCCTGAAGATGATGAAAAGTCACGATCCGGGACTATTTGACACACTTGACAAGGATGATTCTCTATCCAGTATGGTCAAGGACAACCAAAATCAAGCCACTTTAAGGAGGTTTGCAGCTCACAAGGGAATCTTCTCCCCACTCTTGGGTCACTATCAATCTTGGGCCAAGAGAGGGAAGAGAAGTTCAAAAATTTCTATATAAATTTCCCATGGGAAGAGCAAATGGGGACACATTGTTATGCTGGCCAAATTGCTCCATAGAAAACCAGCTTGCAAGTGTAGCAGCAGAAGGATTGGAATGACTAACATGTGGCCATCCAACATCTCAGTCTAAGAGAGAGCTTTACCATATGATAGTGATCGACATCCTTTAAAGAGAGGGAGGAGATACTTGTAGGGAACTCGAGAAAATGAGCCCCCCTTGTTCTAAGTATTTGAGCTCCATAGTTCAAAGAACTCACTTCAAGAGAGTTTAGCATTGTATTCTTCATAACACCAACACCTAATAAAGGGAGATTTCTCCATTTGTCTTATTGGGTTGTTGCTCCATTTGAGCATTTGTATCTTGTGTATTTTATGTTTTAGTTTATAGTGTTGTATGCTTAGCTTAACCTTTGAGTTTTGTTTAGATTGTTTATGTTGTTCACTATGAGTAACACCATTCTTCTAAGTTCTTTTTCAGATAACAACCAGCTGCTAAAGAGGTGCATTCTGGTACATCCGTGTAGAAAAAACACCACCACACCCACAGTGGTGAAGGCCTCCCCAACGGAGGATAACAATAGTACCTTTCGATAGTTTAGTGTTTAATTAGACAAAATTAATCAGGCTCGGTAAGATGATCACAATGACATCATATATTTCATGAGTCACATATAAAGAAATTTGTGTGAGATGTGTGATAGATTGGTTAGTCTTTGGAGAGGGAAGCGATGCATCCAGGAGAAGCTAGACTACATGGAAGCCAGATTGGCTCGCATGGAGGGGCATGTTCACTGTAGATTCAATTCTCCGCCATCCCCTGGTTCGAGTCCAGACCATCCTGCCAATATGAATTCTAAATATTTTTTATGATAGTTGGTTGTCTCTTTATCTTATGGGATTTTTGGCACTTTTTCCCTGCCAGTCTATGTAAATCTTTGTCATTTTGGAAATTTTCTATGTATATGGCTATGCATCTATTGGACAATAAATCTAGTAAGAGTGAGGCCAATAGCTTTTTGAAAAACATTATGGAGAAAAGTAATCTTTTGAATTAATAGAATAACTTTGATTCACAAAAGAAATTATAACTTTTTATTCCCCAAGGGTAGCTCAATTGGCAAGTGTTGAGAAAATGAAGTGTTATGTTCCAAGAGATTTGAGGTTCAAATCCCCCGACGTACCCATATCTATGGAAGAGACATACTTAAGCACCTAGAGGTTATAGTGGTAGAGATCGAAATCGACCCTATATCACATAAGTACAAAATCGACCCAATTACTAATTCCTCTAGTCAAAATACATATATATATTTTTTAATATTTATATTTTAAATAAAAACTTTGTTTATTTAAAAAATACTTACTCTTTAATGATTATTAAAAAATAATAAAAATATTCTTTTAATAAAAAATAAAATTTATTTAATAATAATAATAATAATAACTTTTCAATAATTATGAAAACAAAACAAATGATTTTCTTTTCTTTCATATAAATTCAATTTTTCTGGTACAAATCGACATGAGTAACCTTTTAATTAAAAGGCATCATCATGAGTGCAAACAAATTGAAAATAATGATAGAAAAAGATCTTAAACTTATCACATTAATTTTACTTTTACACTTTTTCCTTTAAATCTTCTTCGTACCATGGAGTAATAGGAGTAATAAATCTCATTCTTTTTAACAAATAGTACAACTATGAAAAGTGCATGGTCTCATCAAGTTGGTTTTAGTTAGCTGGTGAGACTTGATCTCATATGAACAACGTGGCCACCTCTCTGCCCTGGAAGAAGGCTATTGTAAAAAACCCATTTATATGTCTTGTTAGGTACTATATTCAGTTGCAGAAATTAATGGTTTCAGTGTACTTTTTATTAAGAGAATCAAAATTTGTTTTTGAGATATTTAGGATACACAATTTAAATTAATGGGTTTTATCATTATGTTAGAGAATCAAAACATGAATATATATATATATATAAAAGATAATATAAATATTTAGAAAAATAGATATATGTAATTTGGGTTTTATTATTAGGTTAGAGAATCAAACCATGAATATATATAATATAAATATTTAGAAAAATAGATATATGTTAAAAATATGAAGATAGGAAATGTTTTATTTAATTTATTTAAAATGAATTAAAAAATAGATAAAATGAGTATTTAATTTTTTCACAAAAAATTAGAATAGTGCACTTAAGCCAGAGGAGTTTTTGGATAGGTGAGTCTCTGAGAAGTCTTGGTTACCGAGTGCAAGCTCTAGAAGTGATGATTAACGCTATGTGATTCATTTCACTAGCTTCAATCCCACTTCTTCACCCCTGTGAGCATCACCTGCTGCAATGAGTGCTAAGTGGACTATTCAAAAATCATGAGAAATTAGTAAGTTACCACTACCTCTCATGGAAATAGTCATAAATAAATTACTTACTTAACGCAGTTGAATCCCAAAAATGATATCTAAAACAAAAATTTGTTTTGATATCACTTTTTACATTTTTATAATACAGGTTCCTTAAAATATTAAAATAAATATGTACAAAGTTTTTGTCATTTAGGTGGTATTATAATACTATTTATCTTTATAACTTTTTAATTTATCATTTTGGGATAAAATTTGTTAGCTTATCAAAATTATGGACATTTAGGAGAAGAAAAGCTTCATTCCAATTTTTTTTAGTTGTAAGAAAAAAACGTTAAAACAAATCAATTAATTTTTTTGTCATTTTTTAGACTCTCATACATCAAAATTAATCTCATTTATAATTATCATCATGAATATAATGTTTATATCGATTTCAAATCTATCTTTATATAATTTCAGTTCTCTCTATTTTATAACTCCTTAAATTCATCTTAAATTATGGAAATTCATATTTGTTTATATTCATATTAAATCTTAGTTTCAAAATATTTACAACACGATTGATATTTATAACTTGCTAATGTATAGACATAGTAGGTGGAGGTGGGGATCTTCACGATTCTAGTGGAAACAAAGTATCTCATTATGCTTAGTGATTGAGAAGTGTTTCTAGTAACTTTGTAGAAGCTTCTTTGCTTTGGTAGGGAACCTTTACATCACAAGAGAAAAATGCATCCAATCCTTGATAGTGTTAGGGTGTTCAATGTTCATAATTAAAGCAATGGTGGACAAAGCTAACATGAGAGGAAATCATTTAAATTCTTTAATATTCAAGATCAAGAATCTCATTATTCATTTTACTCTACCTTTATTTTTTCATGCCAAGCGTGAATTGATGGTGAGGCTAACCATTGGGCCAAGGTGGTTGTCACCCTTGAGCTCAGGGTCTTGGTTAAAAATGGGGATAAAAGATTTTGTTTAATATGATAATGAAATAAAATTCAGATCTTTATCTCATGCATGTTTCATTAGGCACATCAACTAATTCAATATCTAGACTCTCATTATGGCTTGGAATGTGAGATGGGGTCTCCACCCCCTCTTCACTTGCTTCAAGTAAGCTCACATGTGGTTAATGAATGTGATACATTGGGCTCTCATAAGATATTGGGATAATGGCTCTCCCATGGAGCATCTTGTCTTGTTCATCGGCAAAGGTTGTTTGGTTAATGTTGAGGTTGAACTTTCATGGGACCAAACATTTTGAGCGTCCACCTTGGCTCAACCAACAGTGCAGAGTTTTTCCATGCCTTTCATGTGAGTTTTGATTTCGTGTTGGTTGGACATTCCTTGCCTCCCTCTAACAATTCTTTATTTTTTTGATGGTTTTCTAATCGACAAAAGTTTTCACTTCCATTTTAAGGCACTCGTATTATACAGCAAAGGGAATAATTATTATCTCAGTTTGACCTCGGTATGGTTTGAGTTTTCTTGTTATTGTTTCTCCAATTCTAATTTTGTTTTGGGTTAATAAGATTGATATGGATAAGCTAGAGGTGAAAAAAGTTCATGAAGTGTTCCATAGACAAGAGAAAATAATCTAGACAAACAACAATTAAAAAAAAAATTGCAAGCTTGCAAAGTTGGAATAGTCCACCACACCCATAATACAAATATCATTATTTTTCTTCACATTCAGAATTAGTGAACATATTCTCTTGAACCTAAATAAAACGGTCTTAAATCCTTACTTCTTGCTCAATGGGCAAATGCCTTTTCTCTTACTTTAAGCAACATTGAATCTACTTAATCTTTATCCATAGACATTACACATGATTACTCTGTTAAGAAAAACAAAGATCCAATGAAAAATAAGGAATAAAACTCCCCTCATTTAGAATAGTAAAAGCTCAGTGTAGTGCCAAGTGCCAACCATGTCGATTGTATGTTTTTTCAAATAATATGTATTTTATGTAAATTTGTGAAGCAATTTAGTTGAAAAAAAATTGACACTCCTACTTGGTTAAGATCCTGGAGCATATACTAAATTACTTCGATAAGATCCTGGAGCATATACTAAATTACTTAGAAATATGTTTACTTTTGTTGAAGTCTTAGAAACTATTTTGAATGTAACATTGCTCACTAGAGTGCAACCCCTTTTAAGATAATATAAAATTATGTTTTGCTTTTAAAAAGATGACTAAGTCATTCGTAATACATGAAATATGATATATAACTTGATGGGGCTCACCTCCCACCAAAGAAGACTCACTAATAACCATACATGAGGTTGCGCTCTGGGTCACAAATATCATGGGAAAGGATGGTTTGTCGATTAGACCACCTACAGGCCACCTGGCACCTTCCATGATTCGCTGGACCCCAATTTATGACTATTGACCAATTTTAGAGAAAACTGACGTTACCAACGAACTATCGCCAACTTTGGCGGTGGTGGTAGTAACATGGATTCCCACTTTTAGGCCAGCAAGGCAGTCAGAAAGCGCGTAGGGGTTGACCAGAGATGGCGGCCCGCGGGGGTTTTAAAATCCAAATGCCCACCTGCGCACGATTCGGACACAGGAAAAATTGAATATCTCACGTTTAATGCGGGTCTCCGTGTCGACACGTGGCTATGCTGTTCTGAAATACGACTCTGACCACGCGGACATGGACACAGAAGTATCGTTCAATCGTCGAGAGTCGGTCCACGTCGGAATTGGAGCCGTGCTGACGTTGGAATTCCACCGTTTGAAGATACTACGGGTTGTGTTGAGTGGTGTCTAGGTTATTAATATTTTTGGAGTTATAGTTTTATTAATGTACTTGGATAGTATATGTCAGTCTTTGGATTTAGACAAGAACAAAATCTAATGGTCCACATATACTTCTTCATAGTGCCTTAGTGTATTAATGGAGCTATAGCTATAAAAATATTGGTTGCTTTGTACTTAGAATATGACAATACAATTTTTAGTATATTTGTCATTTTATTATTATTTAAAATGTGTTTTTAATTTATAAATAGAAAACCTAAAAAGGTCATTTTATCTAGTAGTTAGACTATGCTAATTTATATTATAACACGCTAAGTATGAATGAATGAATGAATGATATTTTAACGTTCACAAGACTAAAAATAGTCTATGGGACCACCAGCTTCCTTGTTTTTTGCCTTTTGTAATTCAATCCTTTACTTACTCAAATTGATTATGAGCTGACCCAATTTTCTAACAGTTCCATCATTGAAAAGACAATGCCACAAAATTGATGCTAATATTTTGCGGTAACTATACCTAATGTCTCTGAAAGTGTCACATTCCAAAATGAAATGTTTTCCTGATTCCACTGCTCCAGAAGTGCAAAAAGTACATACCCTTTCTTCAATGAAGAGAAATGCATTACCTTCACAACACACGCGCACAAACATATGCATGCAAGACACTTCCTTCAATGAAATGATACCATAGTGGAAGATGGAGATTAGCTTGAAGGTTGACTACATACCTTGTTGATTGTGATTGAAGGCTAAAGGCCCATTTGATTTTCTTGGTGATTACAATTTAGAATGAAAGTCGGGTATAATATAATTAATGGTCGAAGAAACGTGGTGTGATGTGATGTCTTTCTAAATATGCAAGGAATTTTTGTGCTTAAGTAGCATAACTTATTTTGGCTTCCAATATCACATTTGAGGATCCATAAAGAAACTGATGAAAATTACTTTTCATTCATAATTAGGTTCAATGCAAAGTATGGCTTGTAGATCCCAAACAAGACTCCTTCAAGAACATTGAGTTTTTCTGGTTTATACTTTGGGTTGTGGCCTTGGACAAGTTTGAGGGCTCTTTATGTTCAATTGAATTTGGTCTTCAAGGCTTGCGAAACCCAATTCTCAACATTGAGAATCAAGCCACAAATTATGGCCTTTACATCTTCTTTGTGATAGGATATTAGAACATTCGAGCCTTAATTATGACCTTTTAAGAGTTATGTGCAAAGTGTGGCATTGTATGAATCTTTTCCATTCCTTGTTGCAAGACTTATTTATAGATACATGTCTAGGTGGCTTTAATGTGGGCCTTTCTTTTAATCGACAACATGCTTATATTTAGGCCTTATCTCTATTTGATGGTGAGTTTAAATCTTGATTTCAGCCTCAATTTTTGGTTTTTTTTTAATTAGTCGAAAATGGGATAGTGTAACACCTTGTTTTCTTTTGTCTTATAATTATAACTAAGTATCGTAGTGAGCCATGACAAAGTTATTTTTATGATTTTTGAACTATCATAGATAAATTATAAATAAAGTCTATGTACTATGCTTAATTAACAAAATTCGTGGAGCCATGGATTGAAGGGTGGAGCACTATTACTAGTTATGATATCTTAAGCGAAAACTGGTGAAGGGGTTGGGGAATTACCTTGCTTGTCATTCAAAAATTTATATTGCCAAATTGTTAGAAATTTAAATTCAAAATTATTTCTCAAAAAATTTGTTCTCTCGTGACACTTGATAGATCTGGAGTTAAAATGGATTTAGGATGATTGGTTTATATATGTGAAATACTTATTAATTTTCACTTGGATAAAATTTACTTCACAAAAAAACATTTTAACTATGATACCAATTATATCACAAATACTTATTGTTTTTTAACTCACACGAATTTTTTTTAATTATAATATCAATTTACTTAATAATATATTTGAAATATTTTATTTTATTTTTACTTTGATAATTTTTAACTCATACAAACAAGTTTTAATTATAATATCAATTTACTTAATTTTTCTAGCATTTTAGTTTTGTAAGTATTCCAATTTCATGCAACATTTTACACATAATAAGAGTTGACATATGTTTAATCAGTTTGAAGTTTTGGCAAATAATCTTATAGATTTTTTACATTACAGACAAAATATAATCTAATATTTTCCGTGTAATGCCCGGTGAGGGATCAAAACAAAGCAGAATGAGGAATGAATGTTGGTAAGTTCTATAGTCAGTGAGTTTGTTGTCCCAATATGAAGCGAGACAAAATTTATAACAAATAATTGCATTTCATTACTATAGGTTAGAAATTATATAATTTATTTTTTGAAGAACAATCATACACTAAGTGAAGTTTTTTGCACCAATACTTTACTCTTTATGTTTTCTTGAATTTTTTCCATGCTTAAATTTCTTTCTTTGCGAATAATATTATTATTGTATATATGTGTTTTTTGTTAAAAAAAACTATTAAGTCCACATATTCAATATTATTTTTTCATTTTTCATTAATTAACCAAAATATATTTTTAAATGTTTTTTATGTAACGTTATGTGACAACATCTCATTCATATACTGCGTTTGTAATATTCAAAAAATTTAGCCTTAAACTAAATGGAATATTATAGTTGAGTTTATCACTAGGTAGGTGAATAAGTGGGTGGGAAGGCCCATGAGTCTCCTAAGCATCAATAAAAACACTCTAAGTGTGAAAGGAGACCCTTTATGCAGCTTAATAAAACACCTCCAAGTATGAACATGGATTATATCATGTTGATTCAGTCAACTTTGACCAATTCAACAGTGCAGTTGGGGAGGAGTGGAGATTAATGAAGGAATAACGCAATTTTGGAGGGAGATGGATCTCATGAGGGAAATGACCTAATTGAGTGGGGCCAAGGGAAAGCAGGCTCACATTCTATTTAAGGAAGAGGATGACAGCATTTTGAGGTTATGTTTTAGATTATTTTGAGATTGGTCTGCTTAGACTATTTCTTCCTCTTACTGTTTAGCAGGGTAGCTGTGTTGTTTAGCACCGGGTGTTCCCGAGCTGGTATCCCACCTCTTTCCTTGAGGAGCCTCTTGGAAGAGTATTTTATTCATTTCCACATCAGGTTTTCAGGCCAAGCTTCAACTTACTTCATCAACGCAGTTTCTACAGGTTATTGTGCTGTGTTGCAGGGTGCAGCAGTGGAGGGGATTTGAATCCCACTTTCTGGGCTAGTTTCTCACAAGAGGAAGGTTTCCTTCTCTTGGGAGACATGTTTGGAGAGAACTTGAGCACATTTCAGATCTTTGGCATTAGACCATACATTTCCCATCATTCCTAGCGTTGTTCCAGTTAGGGAATGCGTTATTTTTTTAGGCAGCTTCAGCATGAGGTCTTGGGGTTTCTTTGCAGTGTTTCCTTGTGATTGAGGGGTTCATCCTCTCATGGGAGGAGACCTTTGAGGAGATATATATCGGATCTATTATTCTTTAGCCTTCTACACTCTTGTATCTCATGTTGTAGTGATTATTCAGTTTATTTCTGAAGATCACCATTCTATTTTGAGTGTATGACAAGAAACCCTTGCCGGGATCTCTTGTAATTTGTATAAGGAGACTAGATCTCAGCTCTTAAGCATTATGGATTAATATATGACTAGATCTATTTTTTCTCCTAATTCTGAGTTGAAACCATCATAAGATGGTGTAGTCTCTTTCATGCAATATTTCTGTGTAGCAGTGTATTGGGGTTTCGGTGCTCTTCAGCTACACTGGGTGTGGGAGGTTTATTTACCTCACCTAGTTCCTTTTTTTCTAATCTCCTCTTGGATTTAGATGATAGATTGATAGATCTAATGGATCCAAGTGACGGTTTACAATTTTATGGCATAAATTTCGGGAAATGCATTTTTTAGTTAATGCATTGCTGAGTAGTCCATTTTTGGAATATTATAAGATATTCCCATTACTAATTATTTTCCCTATTTTGGGATATTACAGGGTTGTAGAGCGCCTCTAGGCACAAAAACTTATTATGGATTCCAATATCACATATGAATCTAAATAAATTGGTGAAAATTACCCTTCATTTATAATTAGGTTCAATGGAAATTATGGCCTATAAATCCCAAACAAGTCTCCTTCACGAACATTGATTTTTCTGGTTTATAATTTGGGTGGTGGCCTTGGAAAATCTTGAGGGATCATTATGTTCCATTGAATTTGGTCTTAAAAGTCTTGCAAGACCCAATTCTCGATATTGAGAATTAGGCCACAAATTATGGCCTTTACATCTTCTTTATGACAAGATATTAGGGCATTTAAGACTTAATTATGACCTTTTAAGAGTAACTGTGTGCAAGTGTAGCATTTAATGAATATTTTCCAATATGTTGACAGTGCTAGATACTGCCAACAAGCATGAGGTCTCCCCAATGTGAAGTCCCAATTAGACCTCACACCATTTGGAGTGGGAGCCCCATCTGGGGTATCAGCTCAACCACCATAACTGTAAGGTTTGTCTTGGTTTCAATGAATAACATAAGAGATTATGTACATAACCCTTGAACAAGCAAGTAATTTAACATCGTGTAGCACCAATTACAATGTGTAAAATGAGACCTTCATGAGAGGGAGACAAGAGTGAGTCTTTGGAGGGGAGTAATAGTACTACCTAGAAGAGGCACACGAGAGGAGGGAAAGATTCATTGATTAACCTACAAATTTGTTCATAATATAAAAAAGATTCATAGAAAAAATATAGCATACATTCAACAATATTAGTACCAAATCCAATGGCGTAGTTCAATTTCCTTAGTACATTTGAATATAACATATACCGAACACATCCAAAGAATAGTTTCAAAACATCTATCATAAATACATGAAAGTATGTTGCCTCAATGAGATTCAATATTAGGTGAAAGATATAAGTAAACGGTTACAATGGTGCGGAACTAGTTCCAGTAGTGGAACATTGAGTCACTTCCTGCTCCTCCAAAGAATATTTTTTCTTTCATATGCCAAGTTAGAGAAGCCAAGACTAGCTCTCCAAAGCCTAAGCCTCCAAAAGCCCTTTACTTGAGTTATGAGGTTGCTTTTATAATAAGAGGAACAAACTTTCATATCCTCATGACTCTTGGACTTCTAATTGACTTTTGGACTTCTATAAATAGCTCTTTTGTCCATATATGACTATTTGAATTTTCATATTCCACATGATTCTTGGACTTCCACACATTAAATTTTATCCTTTTCTTGAGAATACATTATTACATTCCACATTATGATGTGGCATGACACAACGACACCTTGGACATAGTGATGCCATGTATACAAGTTACAACTTGACATTGATTGGCATGGATCTCATGATGAGGTGGCAATGCCAAGTTTTTCTTCTTTCCTATTTGTATTAAATCTTAATGAAATATCTAATCAACGCTTCATCTTCATGAAAGATCTGTTTTTTTCCTTATCATCACCCTCCAAAGGGTCTTGGATAAATATTGCAATCTTTTGAGACATCATGCAATGTCTTCTTTCTGTATTGGTTTGATAATTGCTTCATGTCTTCATGATAGTTTTCTCTTGTGCTTCTTCTATGCAAGTGCTTCTTTGTGTTTTGTCCTTGATATCTCCTTTGAGCATCACCTTTTCATGCTAAGAGGATACTCCTACCATTGAATATCGTTCATGACAAGGAAAAATAGGGTTAAAATATTGGATTCTATCATTACCTAGCTCGTGGAATGAACATCCCATGATAGTCCTCAAGAGTGATTGAAAGAAGGAGGCTTGATAAGGAAAGCACAATTTATCTCATCAGTGGCATGTGAAGGCTCCATTTTTCACTATTCATATTTCATGCATTGTAAATAGAGGCTCTCCTTGGTCCATTGCAGTGGGGAGAAACAAGGAACAAGGGGGGTGGGGGCTTCTTGCTTAATACTACATCATGCGCCAAGAAGAGAATATAGGAAGACTATGTCAATGGAATTTTATTGGTTAATCAATGAGAAGATACCTACTTGAGCCTTGTTATTGTGCCATGCGCTGAGAGAGGGAGGCTTTCCAAGTGTTGAATGTAGTGGGGAAGAACAAGGGACAATGGTGAAGGCTTGAGGCTTGAGACTATGTCATGTGATGGAAGGAAGAGGAAGCCTTATGTAAATAAAAAAAATTCTCAAAAAGGGGTTATTTTTCATCTCAAATGTGCTTTTCCTCTTATTCTAGCACATTTTGGCCCAACAGTGGCTTCTTGCTCATCTGAAATGCACGTTTCATTGAGGGAAGTCATGGAAAAAATGTCAGTTTTCCTAGGAGGGTTTTCACTGCATTGTGAAGATAGAAGGGCCTTTGCATTACATATTTTTCCTCTGAAATATGGTGGAAGAGGTCCTTACTTCTCTATAAAAGTTCTCTATGTGTCATGCAAGGAAGATGTGATCAAAACTTAGTGCAGCGAGTCAATATGAACAAGAAGGTATATGTAACCCTACTTGGAATGCCTCTTATAGTGCATTGATTTGAGGAGGTCACAAGAATAAAATAATGCACAAGTATTGGTGAGAAAGGTTGCATCATTGAGTCTCATGAATAGGATAATCTCATCACCTAGTAAGAGGGCTAATTCCTTCACAACTTGCAATGAGTGGGAGGACCAAGAAGAGCTCCAAAAATGGCTAAGTGTGAAATTAGTAAAGTAAGAGAGGGAAATGCATCCAAACACGAATAAAAAATGGATCACACACATAAATTCCATTAATACAAGCCATGAAGATACACAAGACTCATGAACAACATTCATACTTTTAAATGACAACAAAGCAACACTTATTTCGAAGTGTGATAATTGAAACAACACATTACGACACTTAGAACACAAGTTGCGACAAATGTGTCAATTGTGACCAAAAGGTGCGCTAAGATATAGGAATGTGTCTAGTGATTATTCTAATGATATGTAAGAGCATGAAATGCAGATTGGCGTGCTAGAACTAACTCTGGTGATGTGCGAATGTGCGACACATACATGAGTGAAAACAATAAAAGCGACACCTACAACAGGCATAAAACATGAAAATGACACTTGCAAATGTGAACGACATCGAAAGAAATACATGCTAGAGTGAAGATAAAATAAAAACTACATTTTTTAAACTGAAAGAAAGCAAAAGTGACAATCGCAAACATGAAAGCGAAAGTGCACATAAGCGATAGTTGGGAAAATTCACCGAAATAAAAGTACAAATGAAACCAAAGTGAGGGAGACTGTCAATGAAAATGTGCACTGACTATCAACATATGTTTAACATTGCATATACACTATCTTGATGGACTTTTCTATGCTTGTTTAGAACCCAATACTAATATCTATGATTAAATATGCCCTTGGAATCATTTCAAACTGATTTTTCAAACAAACATTATTAAATTTAAAAAAATGATACAAACCTTTTTCTTTCTTTTAGGATCTCAATCTTGAAATGGTTGTAACTCTATAATTTGAATCTATGAGATCTTAACTTTGGTCCCTTGTAGTAGCCCTTAGAGACTTCTTTCTAATGCCACAGGTCAGACATGATTTCGATTCTTCAAAAAAAAGTTATAACCAAGCTCCCACAATGACCTAATTATGGCCTGGTTGAGTAGAGCGAACTTGTACGACGTACCACATGTCACCGTTTCCTCCTTCAACTCTAAAATCAATACACAGGAAACTAAATTTTGTGTACTTTCAAAAACTTTTTTACAGAATTCCAATCTGATGCTCAAAGAGAGATTTATGATGATTTTCCCAAGGTCACCTCTTTGAGATGAAATTTGGGAGCCTGCAAAAACCCTAAATTCCACAGATCATATCTCCAAAAATATTTTGAACCAAGATATGAAATTTTTACACGAAGTTCCTTAGGATTTCTTTGAAAATGGGTTTTTTTAGCTTCTGAACCTTCGTAGAAAAAAAATTATAGCGAAAATGCCACGATGACCTGTTTAAAGCAACAAAACCCTATAATCCAAAGTTCTGATACCAAATTTTATGGAACCAACTCACAAAATAGAAGAAAATATAGATCAACGACTTAGAAATAAGCCTCTTCAAGGGGGAAACCTCCTTTACACTACATAAATGAACAATTCTTGGATGATACAAATGACAAAACCTCCTTTATCTATATAGGAGTCCAAATGGTCACAATATAGAAGAAAATATAGATATGGAAAAAATTTATAGCGAAAATGCCACGATGACCTATTTGAAGCAGCGAAACCCTAGAATCCAAAGCTATGATACCAAACATTATGGAACCATCTCACAAAATAGAAGAAAATATAAATCAATGGCTTAGAAATAAGCCTCTTTGAGGGGGAAACCTCCTTTCCATTACATAAATGAAAAATTCTTGGATGATACAAATGACAAAACCACCTTGATATATAGGAGTCCAAAGGGTCACAATATAATCCTAGGCGACATAAAAATAACAATGTAAGGGGAAAAAAATAACAATAGTGGGCTTCTATGGGGCACAATAATAAAAATATGGGGATAACATGGGAAAAACAATAATAATAAGGGTTCTAAACTGTAATATCCCAAAATAGGGAAAATAAGAAGCAACGGGAATATCTTAAGATATTCCAAAAATGGACTGCTCAGCAATGCATTCACAGAAAAACATATTTCCAGAAATATAAGCCATAAAAATTAAAATCATTACTTGGATCCCATAGATACATCCATCTAGAATCTAAGTCCAAGAGGAGATCAGAAAGAAATGAAACTAGGTGAAGTAAACAGACCTCCCACACTAGTGTAGCTGAAAATGACCAAAAACCCCAGACACTGCTACATAGAAATAATGCACAAAAGGGACTACGCAGTATTATGATGGTTTTAACTCAGAAATTAAGGAAACAATTATATCTACTCATATATTAGACAATCAAGCTCATAAACTGAGATCTATTCTCCTTATTACTATTAGAAGAGAACCCGGGAAGGGTTTCTTGTCAAACACTCTACATACAAATGTGATATTCAGAAATTTATTGAATCACCACTGCAACACTGAAGCATAAGAGTGTAAAATGCTGGAATATGTCTGATATGATGTATATCCCTCAAGGGCTTCCTCCCATGAAAGGATGGACCTCTCAATCACAAGGGAACAGTGCAACAGAGCCACTAAACCATCCACTGAAGCTGCCTCCAAGAATAACGCATTCCCTAGATGGAACATCACTGGGAATGTTGGGGAAATGAGTGGTCTGTGACCACAGATCTGAAATGAGCCCTAGATCCCCCCAAACAGATCTTTCAAGTGAAGGAAGCCTCCCTCCAATGAGAAACTAGCTTAGAAAGTGGGATTCCAATCCCTTCCACTGTTGCACCCTGCAACACTACACAATCACCTATAGAAACTGCACTGATGAGGTAGGTTGAAGCTTGGCCTGAAAAATTGATGTGAAAATGTATGAAAACTCCTCCAAGAGGCTCCTCAAGTAAATATGTGGGATTCCCGCTTGGGAACACCCGGTGCTAAATAGCACAACAACCCTACTAAACAGCAAGAGGAAGCAGAAAGTCTGAGCAGACAAAATAATAATCTAAAACATGAAGAATAATTTTTCCATCCTCTTCCTTAAATAAAACATGATTTTTCTTTCCCTTGGCCCCACTCAATTAGGTCATCTCCATCCAAAGATTCATCTCCCTCCAAAACTGTGTTATTCCTTCTTTGATTCCTCCTCCTCCACAACTACGTTGTTGACTTAGTCAAAGTGGATTGAACCAACTTGATATTATCCTTGTTCACACATGGAGGTGTTTTATTAAGCTGTAAAGAGTTTCCCCTTTAAAACTTGGAGTTTTTATATTCCTCCTTAGGAGACTTATGGGCTTTTCTACCCATTTATTCATCGGTTAGAGATGCTACTAACTCTAATGTTCCATTTAGCTTTGAGACTAAAATTTGGGAACATTACAGTCCTCCCCTCCAAAATATTTGCTTGTCCTCAAGAAAATGTATAGGGAGAGAAAAATTTCTCCCCTCCTCCTCTTGTGGCCTCCCATCAATAGCCTCCACCACTGCATCAAGATAATCTGCAATAAAACTGTCATCCAATGTTTCCTCCCAAGTGTGCAAAACCAAATGGTCTACATAAATCAAAGGTGGAAAGTGTGAATGGAAACCTGCTTGATGTCCCATGGCCTCCTCAAAGTAGGAGTGATGACAAACATGGTGAATGAATGACTCCCTCACCCATGCTATCATCCAAATAAAATGAGCCATCCTAGGTAGCTCATCAAAATAATCATCAACCCCAATTTTATACAATGTATTGGGGCTGCAAGGAGAGATTGGATTCTTCCATCCAAATGGTTTCTCTCTCCATTTATGGTAAACATGGGGTTGTTTCTGTCCTTGGGCTAAAATTATATGGCCTCCAAGAATGGCCCAAGTTTCTCCACCAAACAATTCAACCATGAAGTGCCTCCTCAAATTCTTCAAGTTGATCCTCCAACAAGAAGGGAAAAATAGTGATGTGGAAATCATGGTTTGCCCATGGTTCCTCCTGAAATATACAACATGTAAAGTGGGGAGAATCATGCTCCCAATGGGCACCTCTAATACCTCTAGCACTCTCCAAACAATGCTTCCCATGAACATAAAAATATCAGTAGTAAATGGAAGCAAAATGCAATAAAAACAAGCTGCCATATGACAACCAGAGAGTGGTTCATAGTTCCACCAATGGAACCAGCGCAGTGCATCCTTTGCCTACATCCAAACAAAACTTAATAAGTGCTTTCCCAGCCACTTTTTTGCTGCCATAGTCATCTCATAAGATGGAATCATGAATATACAACTTGGTGTCAATGGTGCACACCAAGAATTATGTGGCTTCCCCAACAAACCACCAACAAGATAGCCAAACTCAATGCTGCAATTAGACTCAAGTACATCATAATATCAAGTATAAGAAGGGATGATATCTGTTATTTCTATGATTATATTTATGTTATTTCTGTGATTATATCTTTTTGTTTCATACTATTGATTATTGATGCGTGCGTGGTGTTAGAGTCGATATAGTCATACCTCCGTCAGAGATAATTTCGCTTATTGCATTTCATTTTTAGGTGTCTCATTCAGCTCATTCATCTGCATTCCGTTAGGGGCATGCCATCATCTGACGGAAGGGTCTCTTCACTCATTTCCCTCATGTTTGTACCTGCTGGGTTGGTCGAAATTTATCAAAATTCATTAAAGTTGATTTCAATCATTTACAGTCATAGGTGGTATGTTGGTAAAAAATGAGTCATTTTAGTCATTAGGTCTAGGCTTTGGTCTTCAGAATGTCAAATAATGCCCGCAGGCCATGAGGATGTCTTTAATAAATTTTCATTTCAAGATTTTCATCATCAATAATGCTCAAGGATGTTTCTTCTTCAAAACTCTGTTTTGAGGAAGAAATCGTCAAAATTTATTGTTTGTGATAAATATGTATTTTTAAATTTTTCCATCATGAAATACTTCAGATGAAGCCCTGGTCATCCTTTTCCGAAATCCAATGCCACCGTCCCTCCAAAAAATCAACCAAGAAGCCATCATTTCAAGCCAAAAAAATCAAAGAGGAAGCAGAGTTTGTATTAGAAAGTGAAAAAGTGCCAAAACAAAACATTACAAAGATGGGTTTTTGAGAAGAAAAAATCAAACCCATGACATTACAAGATATTTTTCGCCATTTGAATATCATTTGCACGTCAAGGATAAGAGAAAAGTCGAAATTGAAGTTTGAAGGAGCAAAACTGTAAATTTGGAGGCAGATTGTCTGTGTAACAGTTGCGCGACGCACAGGAAGGAGGGCGCGGCGCACATAGGCCGCACGGCGCATTGGGCTGCAATTTTCTGTGTTAAATTTCACTATCGCGGCGCATCCAGGAGGCGCGGCGCACAGAGCCTCCAAACCCAAATTTCATCACTGCTTCCGAATTTTTGCAAAACGACTCAACTCTTTTGAATCCAAGTAAGTTGTGCGCCCTTGCCATTTGATTTTAACTCGTGTTGGGTGTTATTCAGAAGGAGGAATTCAAGAGTTTGATTGGTGAAATGATAAACCCTACAATTTGATTAGAAAATACTCCTAGGGTTTGAAATTCAAGTTTTAAATTTTGGTTTTGGTGCCAAACCCTTTTCATTTGCCACCTTATTTTCCCTTGCCTCACTGTTATCTCATTAATACAATCCCTGTCCTATTCCCTTATATTCCAAGAACGCTCATATCACTTATTTTCATTTTCCCATTATCCCTATTTCTAAAACCTACCATTCCCTATCATTTCCCTCTCCCGTATCATTTGTAGCAAATTCCCAAACCCCACATCCCTAAACACAGTCAAGTGATTGTTAACACATTTCAAATTTCACTTTGCAAACTCCACCATTCACTTTTACCACTTTCCGATATTCCTCACAATTCCTTGTTGCTCTTTGGCATATTTGGCATTGAAAACAAACATCTATTTCTCATTTTCAAACCAATCAAACATATACTTGTTATACACAATTGCAACACCATGACAGAGACAGATTCATCATATGAGCAAGAATATGAGCAAGACAGTGACTCAACCACAGAGCTAAATGTACCGAGAAGGCCTCATAAAAGTGGTAAGCACGTCAGAGAAGAGCCCACTTCCTTGACTCAATTGCAGGCCTACCCGCTTGCAATGACATGCTTTCAGCAACAGTCATGATTTCAGTATTGTGAGATGATTGCTCAGATTCAGCATCATCAGGAGTTGGTTCGCTTATTTGTCCTACATTTGCATGATGGTCATGTAAACCTTGCTGGAGTGAACTTCACCTTGACACCAGAGACCATTTCTCAGGCAACCGGGATACCGAACATAGGTGAAGAGTGGAATAAGAGACAGTAGCTGGATAGAGCATATTATGAACCTTACATCAGGCCTGGATATTTGAGGCAGCTCAGCAGGGTATTCCCATTTCGGTTTCTGAAGGAGTCATATGCGCCATTGATGAAACTCATCATCAGATACTTCAGTTGTGAGGGCCGGTTCTCACACCTTTATGCATACCACATCAGACTTTTGATGCATTTCACGAGAGTGAGACTGATGAGTATTCCATATTTCATGTGTCGAAACATAGAGAGGATGACTACCCTTGTGCAGAAGAAGACTCCAGAGCAGCAGCATAACATCATTTATCATTATGCGCTCATCAAGATCATTGTGGTACATCAACTTGGATTGCATGGCATCGCATGGGAGGAGTTCATTTCCCGTGACTTCTTTACAGCCCCTCAGCCTCCTCCCAAGATCGTTCATGATGCAGGAGAGCCTTCACATCAGTTTGAGGTTCCCGAGACAGAGCCTATCAGTGCTCCAGTCTGTGTTACATATCAGAGAGGCCACAGAGCCTTATTTGCAGCAGCACGATGAGTACTATCTCCACCAGGGGTGGAAGGGATCTCATTACCTTCACCAGCAGCGCAAGTACTATCTCCACTTGGCGTGGAAGGGGTCTCGCCCTCGAAATTAGCACAGGTGCAGGACAGAGGCAAGAGGCCTATGCACAATGAGGGCCCTTCAGGAGGCCAAGACACTGATTTTACACTCATTGATGTTGATTTGAGCTCTCCTAGCTCAAAGATGAGAGAGACCATCCAGGAACAGAAGGTTGAGATCGACACAATGACCGAGAAATTTCAGAGAGCTCAGTGGGTTATAAATTACTTGGAGCAGCAGAATAAACAATTGGAGGATCAGCACACACTCATGGAGCTGCAGAGAATCCCTGAAGACCGGGAATTGGCCCGAAAGAGACCAGGTGACATGACACCATTTGAGCGGGAAATTTGCCTTATGAGAGCCAAAATTCATCTTGAGAAGGTGTTGGCGAAGGCCAATAGGGAAAAATACATTCTCAGGCACATGAAGAACCACTATTGGGCCCGCACACATGTTTGCAAAGCGAAGATGAAGATCCTGAAAGCGAGGCTGAGGAGAGCACTGAAACGCCGGAAAAGGCCTGATCCACTCCAAATCTTGGCCGAAGCTTCTTTGGCTGAGCATGGCATATTATGGGGGACCTTCACTCCAAATTTCAGCAAATTTGGAGTAAATTTTGTCATTTTTGAAATTTTGGTCGCAAAACAGATTTTCCTGCCCGACGCGTCGCGCCACTTGGCGCGCGTTTATGATTGGGACATATTCTGGAGGAAAAATTGATATTTTTTGGTTTTTTATGATAAATTATGCATGCTCAGGAATGGCTGTGATATTTCATCAAGTTCTGGGTGGTTTAAAAGGTCAAAAACACTCCAAAAATGGCCTTTCTGCCACTTTTTGCACCAACAGGAACCAGTCTTGGGAGATTGCATTTTTGAAGGGGAAATGACATCCAAATCAAAAAATTCCACTTGGGTTGGATAGTGGACAGACAAGGATTTCCAACGAGCTATCACGAGCTCAATTTGGACTTCAGGAAGTGCCTCAAAAACAGTCTCAAAGTGGCGCGGTGCATAGAGGAATTTGGCTTCATTTTTACTTTTCAGCTCAGAAATTCGCCCAGTTTGACTAGTTTCACTTTTTGATGTAATTATTGATCTATCTTGATGTAACTTGATGAATATGATGTAATTTTGGCTCACATTTACTTTTTCTAGAGGATTCATTCACTAAAAAGTGAAAATTAAATGAATGAATCAGTTTCCTTCCTTATAGAGGCAAGTTGTTTGATTGCCTAGATTTCAGTTCCTTGTTTAGAATTGGTTGAAACAGCTCCTAGAAGGATGAGCTCGACCCCTAGAGGAATGGGAAGGGGTTAGGATGGTCTATATCATGTATTTTCTAAGAAATTCTTAGGGTTGGACTCTTGGGAATAGTTTGGCACCTCATTGTATATTCATTTCAACTTTTTGGCAAAGGAAAGACCAGAGTTTTGCAGCACTTGTTGGGATCCTTGTGGCTCTGAGTTTTGATGATTTTTTTCTCCATGTATCTATAAGTTTCATTAATGTTATATGTATGCCATTTCCCTTCTCTTTTCTTCTGAATTAAACAAATGAGTAACTAAGGTAGAATTCATTAGTTTGCTGGTGCTCTGCCTTAAACTTTTGTTTAGTTTTATATGTTTTCCTCCGTTTGAAGAGGATCCTTGCACCTTCTTGCCCTCTTCAGCTCCTTAGCAGTATTTTATATCCATTCATTGAATCTAAGACATCAAAGCCATTGCCTTCCCTACCCCAACTTGAACTCTGCAAGAATTTGGCCTCATCCCCAAGCCCAAAACTGCCTTTTCCTTTCTCCAGCAAAAAACCCCTAAAAATCATTCCAAACTCCTTGATTAATATACCTAGCCTAAAATTAGCACTCATTTCAGTCATCTCAAAGCCTATTGATACATTTTTACTGAGATTGACCCGGAGAGAGCCCTCTCCTGTTTTGGTAGGGCTAGCTACCAGACTTAGCGTGGTTTGGTGTTACCCTGAATCCCGCCTTCCTTCAGCCTAAGGTGGATTTGGGCTATAACATAGTGGTGACCATACTGGGGAAGATCAAATGGTTTTCTTGTGGGTGTTATTTATTTTATAAGCTACAGACGGAGCCTGAAGTTATGCCAGGTAGCCTTCGAAACGCTCTTGCTTTGCATTAGCGAAAGTAGATAAACGCTGCTTCAGTCAATCTCCGGTCTAGCTTGTGACCGTGACACTTGACTTGTAGATTGTCTTGCCCCAATACATGTATCAAGTTCAGATTTGATGGTTGATGGTGGACAACGATTAGACATAAGAAGGCTGAAATCATTCACCTGGTGACTCCAACTCAATGTAGAGACTCCACTGGAGGACTAACTCTTTCTCTGAGAAAATGGAAGGATCTCACACAAAGTTCAGGTATCCAAAGTGGAATGGTATTCAGGATCTAGTCTGCTTTCTTGTAAACTACTTCTTTATTGTTCTTGAAGCTGTCCTGAAAGTTTTTCAGAATTTGTTGTATGATAAAGGTGATCAAAATCTTCACTCGACCTATTCAAAAAGTGTAAATACTGAGTTTCCCTTTGATGTTGGCCTCCTTACCTTTCCCACATCTTATGATGACTCTCTTCAGAGTGATGAGCCTAAAGAAAACGAGACTGATCCTGTAGCTCTTGTATATACTCCTACACCTTATATACTCCTAGATAGGTATAAACCTCTTGTTTTAGCTTCTGTTCTTCATGCTTTCCCTGCAAATTATGACCTATATCTACCAAGATTTGACGGCGAATGTAACAATGTCAACGCTGAGCAACACATGCAGAATGTTGAGACTTTTCTTGACATTTTTGAAGTTGAGGAAGAGGATGTTAGTATTAGACTGTTTGCTCTTTCTTTGCAAGGTAAAGTCAATATTTGGTTCAAAGCCTTGCCTGATGCGAGCATCTCAGATTTCCAACAGTTTTTCAAAGTTTTCCTCGACAGGTGGGTGATCAGACAGAACCTTTTCTTGATTATAGAAGAGTATAATCAGCTGAAAAGACTGCTAGGGGAGACAGTGCAACAATTTTCCGCTAGATTCAATCGAGTATATTATTCAATGCCAGCTGATATAAGACCTTCTCCTAGATCTGCTCTCTTGCACTACCCGGGTGCCTTTGATCCGGAAATGGAGTTTCAGTTGAGAGAAAGGAATATTGCAACACTTGTAGAGATACAGAACAGTGCAGTAAATGTAGAGGCTCATTCGCTGATCCGAAGGGCAAGGTTGAAGGAAGAAGAGATGAAAAACATGGATCCGGAGAAATCGACATCTCTAGAGGTAAAGCTTGACATGTTGGTAAGTGCAGTAGAAGAGATGATGCAAAATAAAACCACAAAGAATGAGTATAATGTTCAAGCCCATGACTTGCTGATTGAAGAAGAACAAGTGGCTGATCCAAAACATTTTGTTTCTTATCCCAGTTGTCATAGTGATTGTTTTATAGATCATTTTGAAGAAGAGAGAGCTGTTGATATGACATGTATGCTTGATGATGTGCTTTATACTGATTATTTGCCTCAGTTTGATCAGTATGATGATGATTATGTTCTCCAAACAGAAGCTAATCTTGCAGACAAATCAACAGCTAGTTTGTGGAAGGAGGAAGAAGTTCACTTTCAGCAGCTTGTGTACAATGATCAACCGATACATATAAGCTATGACAATGACAAGGAAAGTGCAGCAAATTTTGAAGTAAGTGAAGGATATTTTCCTTTTTGTTTTGATTCGTTTCAGTTCATCAGAGACAACTTCCATGCAATCAGAAATCAACTGCCAACAAGCCTTGATTTGGACCATCTTGAGGGCAATAAAAACCTTGTTCAAGACTTCTCATGTTCAGATTTGTAGTCCCCGAATGCCATTGATTTTCAAGATGCAGATGAAGACATGGAAGCTGAAACATCTGATCAAATGATACAAGGTGACTCCGTACCATTTTGTTTTGAATCATTTCAGTTTTTGAAGGGTAAATTGCATAGTAAATCTTCAAATGAACAGCTTATAGGAAATTGACAATTTCTCAATGTTAATGTTGGGGATGAGACAGATAACGAAATTCTTGAGCAAGTTGTTAATGAGAAATCTTCCCCTGAAACGATTGATGAAATCATTTCTGGTACAAAACTCTCTCTAGCTCCAGATTTGCAGCCACCAAACGAAATTGAAGGTCAGATTACAGATGAAGGCGTGGAAGCCGAAATACATGATTTAATGATGCAAGAGAATTCTGTACCCTTTTGTTTCGAAGCATTTCAATTTATAAAGCAGAATCTTCGTAATATCTCTAAAGAAAAATATGAACAGCCAGTAGGATGTCATACAGTTTCAATGGATACATCGCAGTTGTCTTCTCAAGTTTTTGATGATCCTATTGCTCGTGTGTTGGATGATGTTTGCTGTAAAAATTCTTCTTCATTGGCTAACCATGTGACAGAAAAGAATGCTGATAATAATCTTATTCAAAAGTCGCCTTCATTGTCTTGTCTAACATATTTTTCATTACAAAGCTCATTTCAAGGTTTGCAGTCATATGAGGAGATTGACAAAAGAGACTTTTGTTCTGTTTGGAATCAGCAACAGAGTTTGGTTATTCACGAAATTCAGGATCCTTTTGACAGCCTGCTTCTGCCCCCAAAGAAAGACAACACAGATGTGAGAAAAATCTTAATATCCAGCTATGAAGATTACTTGGACCAGAGTAGTAATGTGTTAATGGAAAGCAATAGCTATGTTTATGAATATCCTTTCGCAATATTCTTGAAATCATCCAGTCAATTCATGCTTTGCAAGTTTATCAGCGGTCAACTTGATTTCAAGTTTTCGTGGGAGTTGCCTTTCGATTCTTCCCTTTTCCTGCGCATCAAAAAGCATTTGGGAAGAAATAAAATAGCAGCCAGGATGCTTATATGGTTGCATTGGTTGTTCCATTTCACTTGATCGGGTGGTGAAAAGAACAATTAGAGTAGGTTTGATGAATAAGCTCAATTATGAGCATCTTCCCAGTTTGTTAGTTATCTTTTAGTCATGTTTGGTTTTATTTTGGTTTTCAGTTTTAGCCTTGAGTTAGAGTCAGTCTGTATAATGTCAGTTTTCGTGTTTTGACTCCATATCCCAATGGATGAAGGCACTATCTGCTCGCCCAAATATCTGTAGTTCTTGGCACCTCCAAGGAGCTACCATCCCCATTGGAGCCAATGTTAGAGTCGATATAGTCATACCTCCGTCAGAGATCATTTCGCTTATTGCATTTCATTTTTAGGTGTCTCATTCAACTCATTCATCTGCATTCCGTTAGGGGCATGCCATCATCTGACGGAAGGGTCTCTTCACTCATTTCCCTCATGTTTGTACCTGCTGGGTTGGTTGAAATTTATCAAAATTCATTAAAGTTGATTTCAGTCATTTCAAGTCATAGGTGGTATGTTGGTCAAAAAAGAGTCATTTCAGTCATTAGGTCTAGGCTTTGGTCTTCAGAATGTCAAATAATGCCCTGATCCGGATTTATGCAGGAACGCAATAGAATAAACACATAACCATAAATACAGAGATGCAGCGGAAATAATGCGTCATTTCCTTAATAACAGAAATATGCTTACAGACATAATGGAAATAAAATCGCTAGGGCACTGGTAGCTATCTCTGAGAAGAGATGTGGCGGCTACAGGCCTTTGAACTGTGTTACAATGAGGCTCGAGAGCCTATTTATTATTGAGAAACAATGTAGAATCCGAAACGTCCAAAAACCTAACCGTAGGAGATGAGGCGCCAAAACTATGGGCGCTTGTTTGGGTAAATTGGTGGTTCAACTTCTCGGGGGCGTAACTTTTGCACCCGATCTCCGTTTGATGCGCTCAATAGCTCGTTAGAAATATCTATCCGAGGACTAAAAATTTCGGGGCAAATTTGATGATCAAATTCGCAGGTAAAATGATACCCAAAAAAACGTCGTTTAGGGCCTCAAAACGGCTCCGGAAGTTCAGGACCCGAAAAATTGCTAAAAATAGTAAGTTATGCTGCAACTTGAAAACTGAAAGAACTGATGATGGGGGTTCAAATGGAATAGGTGGGTGGCCTACACATCCATATTCGGATCATCAAGCCCTGGAAACGGCTCCGAGAGTGAGACCCGAAACTCACAAAAGCTAGTAAGTTGTGGAATGCGAGTGTCTAAGAATTGATGCAGCCGTCCAAATGGAATTAGGCCAAGGGCTAAATGATATTCAATCTTGATCATGCCCGCAGGCCATGAGGATGTCTTCAATAATTTTTCATTTCAAGATTTTCATCATCAATAATGCTCAAGGATGTTTCTTCTTCAAAACTCTGTTTTGAGGAAGAAATCGCCAAAATTTATTATTTGTGATAAATATGTATTTTTAAAGTTTTCCATCATGAAATACTTCAGATGCAGCCCTGGTCATCCTTTGCCAAAATCCAATGCCACCATCCCTGCAAAAAATCAACCAAGAAGCCATCATTTCAAGCCAAAAAAATCAAAGAGGAAACTTGAAAAGCAGAGTTTGTATTAGAAAGTGAAAAAGTGCCAAAACAAAACATTAAAAAGATGGGTTTTTGAGAAGCAAAAATCAAACCCATGACATTACAAGATATTTTTCACCATTTAAATATCATTTGCACGTCGAGGATAAGAGAAAAGTCGAAATTGAAGTTTGAAGGAGCAAAACTGTAAATTTGGAGGCAGATTGTCTGTGTAACAGCTGCGCGACGCACAAGAAGGACGGCGCAACGCACATAGGCCACGCGGCGCATTGGGCTGCAATTTTCTGTGTTGAATTGCACTGTCGCGGTGCATCCAAGAGGCACGACGCACTGGGTTTGTGCGTGGCGCACAGGGCCTCCAAACCCAAATTTCATCACTGCTTCCCAATTTTTGCAAAATGACTCAACTCTTTTGAATCCAAGTAAGTTGTGCACCCTTGCCATTTGATTTTAACTCGTGTTGGGTGTTATTCGGAAGGAGGAATTCAAGAGTTTGATTGGTGAAATGATAAACCCTACCATTTGATTAGAAAATTCTCCTAGGGTTTGAAATTCAAGTTTTAAATTTTGGTTTTGGTGCCAAACCCTTTTCATTTGCCACCTTATTTTCCCTTGCCTCACTGTTATCTCATTAATACAGTCCCTGTCCTATTCCCTTATATTCCAAGAACGCTCATATCACTTATTTTCATTTTCCCACTATCCCTATTTCTAAAACCTACCATTCCCTATCATTTCCCTCTCCCATATCATTTGTAGCAAATTCCCAAACCCCACATCCCTAAACACAGTCAAATGACTGTTAACACATTTCAAATTTCACTTGACAAACTCCACCATTCACTTTTACCACTGTCCCATATTCCTCACAGTTCCTTGTTGCTCTTTGGCATATTTGGCATTGAAAACAAACACCTATTTCTCATTTTCAAACCAATCAAACATATACTTGTTATACACAATTGCAGCACCATGACAGAGACAGATTCATCATATGAGCAAGAATATGAGCAAGACAGTGACTCAACCACAGAGCTAAATGTACCGAGAAGGCCTCATAAAAGTGGTAAGCACGTCAGAGAAGAGCCCACTTGCTTGACTCAATTGCAGGCCTGCCCGCTTGCAATGGCATGCTTTCAGCAACAGTCATGCTTTCAGTATTGTGAGATGATTGCTCAGATTCAGCATCATCAGGATTTGGTTCGCTTATTTGTCCTACATTTGCATGATGGTCATGTAAACCTTGCTGGAGTGAACTTCACCTTGACACCAGAAACCATTTCTCAGGCAACCGAGATATCGAACATAGGTGAAGAGTGGAACAAGAGACAGCAGCTGGATAGAGGATATTATGAACCTTACATCAAGCCTGGCTATTTGAGGCAGCTCAGTAGGGTATTCCCATTCCGGTTTCTGAAGGATTCATATGCACCTTTGATGAGACTTATTATCAGATACTTCAGCTGTGAGGGTCAGTTCTCACGCCTTTATGCATACCACATCAGACTTTTGATGCATTTCACGAGAGTGAGACTGATGAGTATTCCATATTTCATGTATCGAAACATAGAGCAGGTGACTACCCTTGTACAGAAGAAGACTACAGAGCAGCAGCATAACATCATTTATCATTATGCTCTCATCAAGATCATTGTGGTACATCAGCTTGGATTGCAGGGCATCGCATGGGATGATTTCATTTCCCGTGACCTTTTCACAGCCCCTCAGCCTCCTCCCGAGATTGTTCATGATGCAGGAGAGCCTTCACATCAGTTTGAGGTTCCCGAGACAGAATCTATCAGTGCTCCAGTGTGTGTTACATATTAGAGAGGCCCCAAAGCCTTATTTGCAGCAGCACGATGAGTACTATCTCCACCAGGGGTGGAAGGGGTCGCGTTACCTTCATCAGCAGTGCGAGTACTATCTCCACTTGGCGTGGAAGGGGTCTTGCCTTCGAAATCAGTACAGGTATAGGACAGAGGCAAGAGGCCCATGTAAAATGAGGGCCCTTCAAGAGGCAAAGACACTGATTTTACACTCATTGATGTTGATTTGAGTTCTCCTAGCTCAAAGATGAGAGAGACCATCCAAGAACAGAAAGCTGAGATCGACACATTTACCATGAAGTTTCATAGAGCTTAGTGGATTATAAATTACCTGGAGCAGCGGAATAAACAACTAGAGGATCAGCAGACACTCACGGAGTTGCAAAGAATCCGTGAAGATCGGGAATTGGCCCGAAAGAGACCATGTGACATGACGCCCTTTGAGCGGCAGATTTGGCTTGAGCGAGTCAAAATTCATCTTGAGAAGTTGTTGGCGAAGGCCAATAGGGACAAATACATGCTCAGGCACATGAAGAACCACTATTGGGCCCACACACATGTTTGCAAAGCTAGGATGAAGATCCTGAAGGCGAGGCTAAGGAGAGCACTGAAACGTCAGAAAAGGCCTGATCCACTCCAAATCTTGGCTGAAGCTTCTTTGGCTGAGCATGGCACATGATGGGGGACCTTCACTATAAATTTCAGCAAATTTGGAGTAAATTTTGTCATTTTTGAAATTTTGGTCGCAAAACAGATTTTCCCGCCCGACGCGTCACGCCACTTGGCGCGCGCTTATGATTGGGACATCTTCTGGAGGAAAAATTGATATTTTTGAGTTTTTTATGATAAATTATGCATGCTCAGGAATGGCTGAGATATTTCATCAAGTTCTGGGTGGTTTAAAAGGTCAAAAACACTCAAAAATGGCCTTTCTGCCACTTTTTGCACCAGCAGGAACCAGTCTTGGGAGATTTTAGTTTTGAAGGGGAAAATGACATCCAAATCCAAAAATTCCACTTGTTTTGGATAGTAGACAGACAGGGATTTCCTTAACGCACATCGCACGAGCCCACTCATCAGGACCTATGAAAACAGTTGCCAATAAGTGGCGCAAGATAGAGGAGAATGGCTCATTTTGACTCTTCAGCTCAGAAATTCACCCAGTTTTGACTAGTTTCACTTTTTGATGTAATTATTGATCTATATTGATGTAATTTGATGAATATGATGTAATTTTGGCACATATTTACTTGTTCTAGAGGATTCATTCACTAAAAAGTGAAAATTAAATGAATGAATCAGTTTCCTTCCTTATAGAGGCAAGTTGTTTGGCTGCCTAGATTTCAGTTCCATGTTTAGAATTGGTTGAAACAGCTCCTAGAAGGATGAGCTCGACCCCTAGAGGCATGGGAAGGGGTTAGGATGGTCTATATATTGTATTTTCTGAGACATTTTCAGGGTTGGACTTTTGGGAATAGTTTGGCACCTCATTGTATATTCATTTCAGCTTTTTGGCAAAGGAAAGACCAGAGTTTTGCAGCACTTGTTGGGATCCTTGTGGCTCTGAGTTTTGATGATGTTTTTCTCCATGTATCAGTAAGTTTCATTAATTTTATATGTATTCCATTTCCCTTCTCTTTGCTTCTGAATTAAACAAATGAGTAACTAAGGTAGAATTCATTAGTTTGCTGGTGCTCTGCCTTAAAATTTTGTTTAGTTTTATATGTTTTCCTTCGTTTGAAGAGGATCCTTGCACATTCTTTCCCTCTTCAGCTCCTCATCAATCTTTTCTATCCATTCATTGAATATAAGGCATCAAATCCATTGCCTTCCCTGCCCCAACTTGAACTCTGCAAGAATTTGGTCTCATCCCCAAGCCCAAAACTGCCTTTTCCTTTCTCCAACAAAAAACCCCTAAAAATCATTCCAAACTCCTTGATTAATATACCTAGCCTAAAATAAGCACTCATTTCAGTCATCTCAAGGCCTATTGATACATTTTTACTGAGATTGACCCGGAGAGAGCCCTCTCCTATTCTGGTAGGGCTAGCTACCAGACTGAGCGTGGTTTGGTGTTACCCTGAATCCCGCCTTCCTTCAGCCTAAGGTGAATTTGGGCTATAACACGTGGATGCGATATTGTCACTCTACTTCTATTATCATGCTATCTAATGATTTATGAGCTTCGTCTAGGTTATTCCGCCAATATACTATTAAGGGTTTTTTTGTTAGGGCTTCTCTAGTGCAGGTCTATTAGATCTGAAAGGACCCATTTCAATTAAATTTCTCTCATGGTGTGGAAACCTAGTTCAAACACCCTCCCATACTACTTTGAGTGATACCTTGACCTGCGCAAGTGAGCCATTTCCAAAAGGGCCAATAGTATAGGGATTTGTTAGTAAACCTTAAAACTGAACCTGGGTCAAGACCTGTCAAACCAAAAAATAGTTCTGTTGTCGGGACCGCGAGCATTTTGAGAGAGAGATCTGGTAATTCCATAGGGTCATTGGTAGCCATTGAAGCCTGAACTTGAGGACTGGTTTGAAAAGCATATTCAGGAGTTTTCCCTAAAAGAGAATAAAAGTAAGAAGTTGACTGTCGAAGAGTGGAAGAACAAGTACATTTTCACATAGCTACATAAAATCTTCTTCGTAACCTTGTTACATGATCTACAGGAGTGATTGGCAAGGTTGGAAAAGTTCCAGACGTGTTGGAAGGACGATCAGGTCACACAGTGGACCCCTGAATTGATCCAACAGTTGGAGAAGGTTGATAATATGATCACCCTAACTATAGATCACTGGGTTGATAGTATTCTGGGGGGATTTGTAACTGAATTTGCAGTGGATTATTTTGTGTCTTATTTTGAAGCTGAGCGAAGGTTTTTCAAAGGGTTTAGAGGTAAGTTCTTGCAAGCATTGTCGTTGCTGATTAAGATGCTATTATGTGAAAAGGGTGTCATGTGTAGACACACCGAGCGAATGACCTCCGACCAGAGTGTAAGCACGACATGGAGCGGTAAATGTTACCAGGGTAATCAAGAGGGGGATAGATCGATATAAAGTCCTCTATTGGATTCGCCTGAGTTCACCCAAAGCGGGGATGCACACGTAAAGACTATTTCCTTGGATACACCACTCTCGAACCCACGTAAGGGTAAGAATTCTCCTACCCCACCTCCGCCACCACTTGTCAAAGATATGGCTGTGCACATGAAGTTACCCATATTTAAGGGTGTGAGGGATGAGGATATGGATTGATTATGGTTTGTAGTAGAGTCGGTATGGACTACGCAGAATATTAATAATGATGTTGTCAAGCGAGCGCAACTATCCATAGCCGCTGAAGGAAGGGCCCTATATTGGTTCATTCGATACATTGGTCAACACGCAAATCCTTCAAGACAAGACATTAAGGATTCCCTAAAGCAATAGTTCTGGTAGCCTAATTCCTACTCTCAATGCGTGGTCGAATTGAAATATTTTAAGTAGGGACCTACAAAGTCTGTCTGGGACGCTGACTAGCGGCTAAAGAAAGTCTTTATTGATGGATGATTTATCTATGATGACAAACAACATAAGGAGTGGTTTATCGGCATGGTGCTACCACATCTGCACAGACCTATGTTTGAATAGAAGATCAGCTCCCATGAAGAAGCCCTAGAGATTGTCATGAAGCTAGAAGCTGCGCCAAGAGATGATACTCAATTTGCAGCACTGTAGATCTAGATCCAGCTAGAGGAAATGCACTTAGAAATTAAAAACTTGTGAAGGTATCACAGTAAATAAGCTAGCCCGGATGTCTGGTGAATACGATGCAGGGTGTCAGGCCACACTAAGGATCAATGCCCTTTATTGTCAAACTATGTGCAGGCTGGGGGACCAAGTCGTCTACACCCAAGAGACATGGTTGTAACAAGTGCCCCCACTTTGTGGTGCACCAATTTTCGGGTAGCAGGAATACATGATACAAACCACTATCCAATATTAGGTGCATATGTTCCAGAAATGAAACAATAGTGGTGAAAATTCTTCTCGTCAGTGGGTCATGATGAGCACAATTGTCGAACACTCGACCTGATGGTTGATATGGAAACCTATACAGGGTACAGGCTAACCCCTCATCACCACTATCTCCCTCGGGGTGGGGAGGATCCCCGGAAAGAGGATGGGGAGGAGGGAGAGGTGGAAGAGTAGGTCGAGAAAAAGGGAAACTAATTTGCTACAATTTTGGGGATTTGGGACATTATGCAAGAGACTGCACGAACCCTGCATGCCAATCCTGCAGATATTGCAGACAATTTGACCATGTAATTTAATATTTTGTATAGTGCTGATAGTGAAGATTTAGGAGAAACAACATACACCCATGCATAATGTACAACAAGTTAAGGTGGAACCGCAGGATGATGGGCCAAGTATCAATGTAATTACACACAGTGGTGTTGCCACTGGAGAATCTAAGGAAAAAGCTGAGCCTAAACCACTAATTAGGAAGACTTCTGACAAAAGGGAGAGTCTGGACTTATAGAAGGAGAAAGAGACCTTCGTTGAAGCTAGGAAGGAATTTGTTAGGAACAAATCTTCCACCTCAAGGAATGTGGTGGATCCAAAAGCAGATGAAGTGGTTAAGCCATTTCTCCAGGCATGTATGGAGTTACTGCACAACCAGAAGGCAGTGGAGAATCTCCAAGCGTTAATAGACAGCTTCACAGAATAGGTTGTCCCAAAAATGGAGGTTAAAACTGTGAACAAGTTGTATAAGAACAAAAGAAGGACTAGTTGGGAGATGTGTATGACTGCACAGATTGGGGATTATGAAATGGATCAAGTCATCCTCGACTTAGGATCGGATGCCAATGTCCTATCCAAGAAAACTTGGTGATGGATGGGAGAACCCAAGCTGGAGAAGTCTACTATTCAGTTACGAATGGCTAACCAGTAGAAGATCATTCCACTAGGTAATTTTTCGAAGGTTATGGTAGAAATTGCAAGAGTTAAAGTCTATGTAGATTTTGAAGTAATCCATATTGTGGATGATGCAGATCCTTATCCAGTGCTCTTAGGTCTGGACTGGGACATTGACATGGGGGGTATCATCAATCTGAAAAGAAGAAGTATGATCTTTGAGAACGAGGGTGGGTAATAGTCCCCTTAGATCTGGTAGAAGGTGAACGATATACAGAGCCAGGGCATGAGGAAGAGGATGTTGATCACATTTACAAAATGACTACCTAGGATGATGATTGGATCAACCCCACGGCTAATGGCATGTTGTGTTGGGAGAAAGACAACGAATGCCTCTCAAACTCAGATGGTGAGATAGAAAATTGGCAGAAGCAGTTGCATGACGTATCTGTGTTGCGGTGCCTTAAGATCCTAAAGAGCTTCTGATGCATCTCCTCAGAGGTAAGATAACTACCCTAATTTGATGTTTCTGGTAGTGTTAAGTACTTTCCTAAAGCATTTGAAGCAGATGCCCCTGGAGAATGGAAGTTTTGGACACTTGACTTGGCTATGTGCGCAACCCCCACGCGGTGGTGGGAAACTCATAAGGGGGATTTTCAGGACTGGGAGGAATGCCAAAAAATGATGATCCTATGATTTGAACCTCCAGTCAACCCACCCATGGAACTCTTCTTTAGTCGAGGGGATTCACGTAAGAACTTGACTATTTGGACGAAAGTATGGAATGAAAGGACTTGGAATGAATGGGTCCATATTTTTATTCATTCCTTAGGACCCATCCCCACCAGCTGGTATTTAGATGCAGAGCTACACCAGCGCATTTTTCACTGGAGTACAATGATAGAGGATTTCATGGTAACATTTGGGTTAGCAGGAGGAACGGAGATACTAGATGAAGCATTGAAAGATATGGATGCTCTCATCTTTGATGAGTCCTTACCACGAAAATAATGTGTGACGCCAGCATGGGATGCGCATATGTAGGACATTATCAACTGCCAAAATTTGTCAATAGAATATTGTGATGAGGACCCCTGAAATATCACTATCCCAAAGTCAGAAGGAGAACGTGAAGTTGCAGGACCTCTGTTGCAAGCAGTGGATGTAACCAAACCATTAAAACTGAAGGAAGTCAACATTGGCACGGAAGAGCAGCCCAAGATAGCCAAAATTGGGAATTACTAGGATAAAAATACGGTTGGAAAGGTCGCGGATCTGCTGACCGAATATCAGGACCTGTTCCCTATAAAGTTCTCTGAGCTAAATGGGATCTTCGGGGATATGGGTGTTATGAGAATCACCTTGAAGTCGAATGCGCGCCCTATCAAACAGCGGCCCTATCGGCTGAATCCTAAATATAAACAGAAATTCAAGGAGGAAATAGATAATATGGTGGTCGCAGGTATCATTGAGACTATTCTATGGTGGTCTAGGAGAAGATGAATACCCCACTACCGTTGTGACTCGAGACGAGTCACAAGATTGTGTTGGGGGCCTGTTGGAGCAGGGTCCCCTAGCAGCAATTTTGGAACAATTTTGTAATATTTTGTAATAGTCTAGTCTAGTGCAAGGGCTTTGGGGTGTGTCAAAGCCCCCACTAAATTGTAATGGGTCAAAGGTTAGACCAAGAGTCTGCAAACCATGGTTTGCGAACCATAGAGTAGCGCAGGCTAATACGTTATAAATAGATGGATAAATTGAGTCTATAGGAGGCTAAGTTTTGGATTAAGCTTGGATATGAATATGTGGATCTTTTTTGTCAATTATCTGGGGTAAGGGCTCCTACTGGATATGTGCGTGGAGACCCTGAGTCTTGCTGTGTGCAGACCCCGCTGGCTATGTGCGGGGGCTAGTAAATAGCGTTTGTAAGTTGGGTCCGATATGAATGAATGTGAAATATTTTTTGGTGATATCTAAGTGCTTCTGTGTTACGGTTATTGGTTGAGCTTTATGTTATTTTTGTAATTATATCTATTTGTTGCATATTGTTGATTATTGATGTACGTGGATGCGATACTGTAAGAAGGAATAAATGCATAGATATGGTTAGGATTGGTCACTCTACTTCTGTTATCATTCTATCTAATGATTTATGAGCTTCACCTAGGTTATTTCGCCGATATACTGTTAAGGGATTCTGTGTTAGGGCTTCTCCAACGTAGGTCCGTTAGATCGGAAAGGACCCACTTCAATTAAATTTCTCTCTCACAGGGTGTGGAAACCTGGTTCTAACACCCTCCCATACTACTTCAGGTGAGATCTTGACCTGCGCAAGTAGGACATTGCCGAAAGGGCCAGTCGTATAGTGGTTCGTTGGTAAACCTTAAAACTGAATCTAGGTCAAGACCTGTCAAACCAACAGGGGGGGGAATTCATGGAGTTATAGATGCTAGGAAGCCTCCCATGTATACAGGACCAAGTAAAGGGATGGATATTCAAATTTTGAAGTATATTATAGAGGAAAAAGAAAAAAATATAAAATTTTGTAGACTTGAAATGGAATTGTAAGGTAGAAACATAAAGATGTCAAACACGGAAGAGAGAATCTCACAGAGAGGAGTGATGTGCAACAACTTGATAAATCTGGAGAAATAAATATGGATGGAAATAATTGTGGTCTCTTTCCTTGGATGCTCCATGAATTGACATTGGTATACCATAGTCGCAAAGTTCAAGCCCTTCCTTCCATGGTTGTTTTTCTCTAGATGGATCAAAACATTGCCTACTCGATGAACTCTTACTTTCTCTCCATTCCTTTCCATGATGGGCTTGCCCAACCTATATTCCTCCATAATTGAATCCCTGTTTCCTCGAATTTGAAAACCATAACTTTGGTGTACCTTTTTAATTTTTCATATGCTTCCTTACCGGGCTAGAGTTGCAAAAACAAACTTGCCATATTTGTTTCATCCTGCGTGGTGGCTGGGTGGCCATAATCATCTTCATTTGGTGGTACCATCATCTCTTGCATTGCAAGTTGTGGCGAATGGGCACCCTTTGTGGAGGATAAAATATCACATATATAATCTTATATACAATTTAAGAACAAGAAAATAGAAGGAAAAATGACATTCTTAGCTATTATATTTTTTTGAATTTTATTTTTTAATAACATTTTTTCCCGTTTTTAAATTTTGATTATTAATTCATCTATATATAAAATATTATCGCATTATTTTTACAACTTTAATAATAATTTATATTTTTATTAAAATTGATAACTTCTCCCCCGATGGGGGTGTTAGACATTGGAATTTTGGGATAGAGGCTAGGGTTTTCCACCCCATGAATCATCTTGATCTCTCTTAATTTATGTCATGGTAGTTGGGTTGCATGCACTCCCATGTGAGGCCTCAAGCCACTACAGGGTGGCAATTAAGTATGCTAATGCTAGTTATTTCAACCATTGGTGATATGTACTAGATTTGTGGATGGGGGTATGTCTGACAATGACAGATGTATCAGTGTAAAATGGGAGGGAGGGTGAATTGTATTTTGTATGCTTTTGTGTCGAGATATGCAAAGAAATATGGGAGGAATTCTTCTCGTCCTAGTCTGGTGAAGATAGGGTGAATTCTTAGAGAAACTTGCCTTGAACACCATAGAGAGCAAGAGATTCATAGTGAGGAAATTTTTAAACTTGGAATCATGTTGTGTGACATGAGACATTACGAGGAGCTATCAAACTCTAATGTTGATACAATCTCTCTTGATTTGAAAAAACGACAATTGTGGGTTATCCACACCAGGTATAAATTTTTAAGCTTGGATTTTCAATTTGAGCTGGTTAATTTTTGTTTATAGAATTTAGTTTTGTTGTGTATGGTTGGGTGGAGTAGTCATCTGGAAAGGTGTGTATTAGCACGCCTTTTCTGTTTGTAATAGGGGAGGTGGGAAGTCTGGTAGTTTGTTGGTGGGTGGTGAAACCTGCCCATGAGTGCTTGAGTGTTGAAAGTGATCCTGACCCCAATTGTGCACAGGTTTGGTTTTTATGGGAGAGAGTGAAACCTGGTTTGCCAGTTGTTAGTTTGGCCTGGGAAGTTATAGAATTCTGTGCACATTAGGTAAAGGTTCTTACGACCTTCTTTGGGAGGTCAGTGGGTGCAATCATCATTGGGGTCGAAGTGGGTAGCAGTGAAGCAACTATTATATTTCAAGTTTTTGTGGTGGCTTGTGGAAGTCTCCACGGTGAGAGGCATTTGCACTTGTGGATGTGGAATATTGAGGCCCTAAGTGAGAAGAAGGGGTATCCCTAGATTTTTATTCAGACTCATTGGTGCAAACGAGATGTCTCCTTCCCAGGGTAAGGAGTTAAGAGGAGGGTGTTGAATATGCCTTATCATCAAGGTTGGGCACGACGAGGAATAAAGGTTAAGGGGAATCCAACTCGACAACAACAAAATGATCAAGATCGTGGTGAAATCGTGGACCTTCCACCCTCACAATATTTTCCCAGAGTAGTTATTTCCTCCCTGTCGGAGGATAGTGATAGTACCATTCGACAATTAAGTGTTTCCTTGGAAAAACTTAATCGGGCCGAATAATATGATCTCAATGACATCATAGATTTCATAATTCACATACAAAGAAATCCATGGGAGATGCATGATAGATTGGTCAATCTTTGGATAGGTAAATGACACTTCCAAGAGAAGCTAGACTATATGGAAACAGATTGGATGACATGGAGGGGAATTTTCACTATGGATTAAATCCACCACCATCACCTAGTTCAGGTCCAACGTACATCCTTCCATGGTGAAGTCTCAATATTTTTAACGATATTTCCTTATCTCTTGGTCTTATGGTTTTTTTAGCACTGTTTTCTTGTCATTTTATGTAAATATTTGTCATTTTGGAAATTTGTTATGTATTTGGATATGCATCTATTGTCCAAAAAATATAATAAGAGTGAGACCAATAGGTTTTTGAGGAACGTTATAGGGAAATGTAATCATTTGAATATATAGACTAACTTTGATTCACAAAAAAAAAAAAAAAAAAAAAAAAAGTATAACTTTTTATTCCCCATGGGTAGCTCAATTGGCAAGTGTTGTGAAATGAAGTGTTATTTACCAAGAGATTTGAGGTTAAAATCCCCCGGACTTACTCGTATCTATGGAAGGGGTATACATAGGAAACTAGAGGTTTTAATGGAAAAGGTAGAAATCAAACCCATGTCACATGAGTACAAAACCAACATTCTTAGCTATTATATTTTTAATTTTATTTTTTAATATATTTTTTTCCATTTTTTGAATTGATTATTAATTTATCTTTATATAGACTATTATCAAATTATTTTTACAATTTTAATAGTATTTTATATTTTTATTAAAATTTATAGCATTTTTCTTCGATGGGGGTGTCAAAATATTGGAATTTGGGGATAGTGGCTAGGGTTTTCCATCGCACAAATCATCTTGATATCGCTTAATTTATGTCATGGTAGTTGGGTTGCATGCACTCCCATGTGATGCCTTAAGTCATCGTAGGGTCGCAATCAAGTGTGTTAATGCTAGTCATTTCGACCATTGGTGATATGTATTAGATGCATGGTTGGTGGTATGTCCTACGATGACAAATGTTTAACAAACGTTTTTGGAAAAATCACAATATCATTTGGAGGGCGATGCGTTTTTAACTACCCAGTGTAATTCATCATCATGACTTTGTTACTTTTGTTTATCAGAATAATTGAAAATAAATACGGTTGAGATGCAACGATCACTTGTCAAAACCTAACCAATAATTAATGCATTATAAAGTTATAAAAATAAAATATTAATAAACAAAAATAAAATCTAATATTAAAATTAAAATTAACAAGGGTGAACATTAGAAAAAGAAAAAGAAAATAAACAAATAAAAAATAAATAAAAATAAAAATAAAAATAAAATAAATAAAAATAAATCAATCAATCAATAAATGGAAATAAAAAATAAAAATAAAATAAAATAATAATAAATAAATAAATAAACCATAACATGAATAACGACAAATGTATTAGTGTAAAAACTGGGAGGGAGGGTGAATTGTAGTTTGTATGCTTGTGTGTCGAGATGTGCGAAGAATATGAGAGGAAGTTTCCTTGTCCCAATCCAGTGAAGGTAGGGGGAATTCTAAGAGGATATTGCCTTGAACACGATAGAGAGCAGGAGATTCAAAGCGAGGGAAATTGGAAACTCGGAATTGTGCTACACGACATGAGACATTAAGAGGAGAAATCAAACTCTACTATTGATACTAGCTCTTTGGATCTAACAACGAAGTTGTTATGGGTTATCCACACCAGGCATAAAGCTTTAAGCATGATTTTCAATTTGTGTTGGTTAAGTTTGTGTTTATAACTTTTTTTTTTGTGTATGGTTGGGTGGAGTGGTCGTCTAGCAAGGTGCATATTTTCCTGCCTTTTCTATTTGTAATAGGGGAGGTGGTAAATCTGGTTGTTTTTGGGTGGGCGGTGAACCTACCCACGGGAATTTGAGTGTTGAAAGTGATCTAGACCCCAAATGAACATGGGTTTGGTTTTTATTGGAGGGAATGAAACCTAGTTGGCTAGTTGTTATTTTGGCCTTGGAAGTTCTAGGATTCTGTGCACACCAGGTCAAGGTTCTTACGAGCTTCTTTGGAAGGTCATGGGTGTAATTCTCATAGGGGTTGGCCTGGGTAGTGACGAAGAAACTATTATATTTCAAGTTTTTTTGGTTTCTATGATGGCTTGCGGGGGTCTACTTGGTGAGAGGTGTTTGCACTTGGGGATGGGGAAAAATAAGGCCCCAAGAGATAAGAAGGGGTATCACTAGCTTTTCAGTCAGAATTATTTGTGCAATGGAGATTTTTCCTATCTAGGGAAAGAATATAAAAGGAGGGTGCTAAATATGCCTCATCATCAAGGTTGGGCACAACGAGGAATGGAGGTGAGGGGGCATCCAACGCAGCAACAACAAAATGATCAAGTTCATGGTGAAATTGTGGATCCACCACCCTCACATTCGTTTCCCATTGTTAACACTAGAAAATCGTACAGGCACAAGACATTAGAAAATTTTCAAGCAGAAGGTACAATTAAAGATTTTCGGAGAAGAAATACATTAGGAAAGGAAAATTTTAAAAATTCTAAGGTCTAGTTAGGAAATTGGCGGACAACGCACCAACAACAAAGGGTTTTTGCACATAGCGTGCCTATCCCTTCAATAGTCGCGCAGTCCAAAAAACAATATCAACATCGCCATCAAATACACACACACACACATATATATATACACACACAAAAAAAAAAAGAACTATCAAATGCAAGAAACATAAAAGGTCATACCTATCAGTCCCCATGTTTTTTTAAGAGGGATATCCATGTTCGGGTCCCCCTGGAAGTCCATCCCCGCATACGGAAACTCGAGTAATAATTGTGGGTTCTACTCTAACCACGCCTCGACCGTCGCATCCCAATACCGACCTACCTCTCCCCCACCACTGCAGGGCATCACAAGTGCCCATTTTCGCATCCAAGGATCCCTTGGAGGGCCTAAAGGCATCGATAGAAAGGGTCGTAACATCACAACCCGCTCATACATGATGCTGCAAAGAATTCTCGCATATGAAAAAATATTCACAAAACCCTTCTCTGCTTTGGCCGGCTAAGTGACCATACCCTGATAAACATAGCAGGCCTAATCAAATAAATGACCAACATGTAGTCGACACAACACCGCAATATGTAGACCTAAAACTTGGTGGGTCGATGTCGACCTAGATAGGTGAACTATCGTCGCTAAAGAAACTCACTCAACCAAATCAGTGATAGAGCTCACCCGGTTACAACCTCGTGTAATGGGGTTAGGACTACAGTGCCTCGCCTCCTCAAACCAGTAATGAGTGTTCACTCCCCCAAGAGGGAGTGGATGTGGGAGTGCCTCCCCCTAAGAAAACCTACCCATCACAAAGTAGGTATCGGCCTCATGTAGGATCACCACATCTCTCTGGCGCAAGACCATAACACATTGTTGCTTGTTTCAAAATCGGACCAGGTAGTGCAAGAATACATCATGAGATCTCAATATGTTTCTCTCCAGGAACTTGAGAAAACCATATCGAGCTAGTGTCTCTTGAGTACGTGGGTTTTGGGCCACCACCGTGTGGATATTAGGCCAGTCCCGCTCTCTCCATGGCATCCTTCCACCAAGGAAAACACTAAAAATGTCATTTTTTAAACAAAAAAAAATCAAAAATCATTAAAAAGTGGCATCCTCGTGCATGTCATCCCTCTCTTCATGATGGTCGCGCACCTGTACCAAACACAGACACGCAGCACATCGTGCTAAAATTTGGCTACCTGTGGGGTCTCCGCGCAAAGAGAAACCTTTGCGTTGGGACCGCACGCACCATATTTGATTGCCTGCATGGTCCTACCCAAAAATGGGCATAAAATCCATAAAATATCACACTTTTATGGACCCCCTAGACATAAAAATGAAAAAAATGAATAGTAGTACATTTTATATCCTATCTGACACTTACCACGCGAGTCCCAGGTGCTCTGGCTGACCGCAACGGCAAGAAAATCTTGAGAAGATAGCTCTTCTCTGACCTTAGACCCTCAGAAAGAACAAGTGACTTGAAAATGGGCCATATTGGCCTATATATCACCCCTTTTACCATTTTCAAAAGCCCATAATTGGAGCTCAGAGTACCCAATCACAAAACCGCGAGAAACACAACGATCATCACTTCATCATGTTCAATATGAAACCCATAAATCCAAGTTTTAGACAAATTAATTTCCAGGCCCTGTCGGGTGTGGAGCCTGATTATCTTGTTTACTTTGTATCATAACATTGGACCCCTGTACCTTAAATGGGGCGGAAACGCCACCTGTAAATTAATCGCTGTCATGGGGGGTCCAGGGGGGGCGGCAACGACTTTATGGAGCCCTCCCTGGCGGGGGGTTTCGGGGGCAGTGCCCCCGAAGCTAAAAACATATGTAAAATTGCCTTGTAAAAGTATAGTAATTTCTAGTCAATCTGGGACGTTCATTAGGCGGATGATCTGACGATAGAAGTTATGTTTAGTTTAGGGTTTTTTTGCCCTAGAAGGCAACCCCTCTCTTTGTAGGAGGGTATTATATTGTGGCTGTGTATTACATGTGTATTCTCAGAGCAAGAAATAGAGAGGGAGACTGTGATAGAGAACAGAGGATATTACAACGGATCTGCTATAGGTTGTGTCTCTTGACTTTGCTGGATAATAAAAAAAGGAAGGACTGGCTGTTCAGGGTGGATGTAGCCCAAACTAGGTGAACCACCTATATCTGTGTCTCTCTGGTTTTATATGTTTTGTGTGCTTGTATTTTCCACATATTTTATGTGTTGCATTGCAACTCCGTAATATATAATTTTCTAACATGCCCAACGACCACCCCCTCCATACTATAGTTTAGGTACACCCTCTCTTATCACTTTAAATTCAATTTATTTCAAAATACTTCTATGGAAAATATGCTTTCACTTGGAGTACTGGCTGGATATATTGCAGGAACGCCAAATCACTATATGTCCCAGACATCAAAAGTACAAGAGCAGGTATCATTCTATCCTCAACATGACAGGCTTCCCAAAAAGCTTTGCATATCCTGACATCATTTCCTCAGAAGAATAAAACCATAGGTTTCATTCGCTCGACCTTGTTTATCATCACCCCACCTTGCACATGATAAACACCCTTTCTGGTCAGTAAAGCCACACCTTTCATGGCATCCATCACTCATGTAGACCATACGCCGATATCTGGAGCCATGACCACAAAACTCAGGCTTGGGAACCATTTCATGTTCATATATCCATGATCAAACATTAGTCAATATTACTCATCACATGTCAAAATCCTATTCACGGGCCACCATTCTCTACAAACGAATCACCCAAAATGCACCACCATGTTTCACATTTGGCCTATCACACCCTCATATGCATAGCCCAATTGTGACATTTTCATTTTCCTCATCACTTTTGCACTGATACCAACCGATGGGGCCCCCACCCTCAGCAAAACACCATCCTCACATCACTGTGCAGGATCATTCATGTTAATGGGGCGCTTGTCTCTGTGTTTGTACATCCAAACCACTTTCATATTCTTTTGGAAATTGTACAAGTATTCTTTTAGGAGAAAACTTCCACCCATCTATTTACATTTCTTACCTCACAACAGTCCCTAATAACCCTTGTTCAGAGCTCCGCATTCTTTACCACACCCAACCATGTTAATCATAAAAAACATACACCTACCCTGGATGTCCTTCTACTACGATGAAAAGACCCTCTAGCGGATTTTTTTGAGGAACCCTTTATAAAAATAGCCCAGTCATCCGTTTGTAGTAGAGGTTACTAGAGGAGGTTGGTGGGTGGAGGTTTTTGTAGATGTTTTTCTACCAGTGCATTTATCATCCTAAACCGCACTGGTGTGTTCAACTAGAGAAAGCATCGGTGCGCACAAAAAATTGGCACACCGGGACACTGTGCGCTCGGTACAAACCCGCCAGGTGCATCTCATTACTATAGTGCACTGACGCTCTAAAAAAATTCCGCACTGGTGCGTCCTAAAACCCCACACCAAAATTGAAACAACCCAGTGCAGTTTTAAAAAACCACACTGGTGCGCCTATAAAACCCGCGCACCAGAACAGGGTTAAATGAAAAAAAATACAACCAAAAATCTGCATTTTTCACTTTTCAGTGCTCCAGAGTTCTCAAGCACCAGTGAAAATTTACCTTGTGTGAGGCGCCCTACCATCAGTGCTCCCATTGCACACATTGTTTTTGTCCATTGCCCACCATCTCCATTTCGAATTTTGCCAAACGGTGGGAAAATTTAGTTTCGCAAATTCTATAGCCAATATGCCTCCTCGACGGCCAAATATATAGGTATTTTCCTTGTTTTTCCATAATTAAACCTTTTAATGGATTAGTTTTCTAAAATAGTTTAAAATTCAACTTATTTCAAAAAAAAAAAAATTCCCACACGGTGCGCTCGAGCTGTTCGGCTCACACCGGTTCACGGTGTTTCCTGTAAATTTATAGGCCGCACCGTAACTGGTGCTAACGGTATCTGCACCGGTTCTAGGGAGCTACCGAAATGACACACTGTGATTTTTTTAAATTAAAAAAATGGCGGTGCACTTGGTTACCCTGCCGCACCGTTGACCATGTCGAATTGTGGGAACGTGGTGCATTGACGGAAATATCTGCCCCAGGGTGGGTAATTTTGTTAGCGCACCACACCCCACCCCCCGCCCCCCTCCCCCCGAACTTGACATATTCAACGGTGCAGTCATGTAAATGACCGCACCGTTGACTATGTAGTGATGTCAGGAGGGCAGTGTGCTTCCTAAACTATATGCCCTGGGGCCTATAGTTTGGTCAGTGCACCACCCTCTTGACATCACTACATAGTCAATGGTGTAGTTTTTTATACCACTGCACTGTTGACCTTGTAACTTTTCCAGGAGGGCGGTGCGCTGAAAATTTTTAGGTGCACCATCTTCGATGCATGGCAAAAAAATAAGCACTGTTATCGGTATATGCCTGTTTTTTGTGGCGCACTAACTGCTTTTTTAAAAAAAATATATATTTATATTCATAAATACATGTCTCATTTAATTAAAAAAATTTATTTAATATTTCAATCATTCAGTGACATCAAAGGAGAGAAGAGAGGGAACAATAGCAACAATAGGGGGACCAATATAACATGGTTCACCTGTGGGAGGTACGAGAGAGGGAGAGAGATACATACCCTCTCCCTATTATAGCAGCAACCTAGTGGCTCCTAAGGCAGATAGGCCTCCTCAAGTTCTATGAGGAGGCTACATCCCTAAAGGGCCATGGTGTGTTTTTGCAACAGCTTATCCGCAGGTGGAATGCCCACCTGCAGGCTTTCCGGGTTGGTCCTAACCAGTGGTACGCACCCACTAAGGATGACATATATTTCATTACTGGCCTATCGAGGAGAGTGGTGGATTTTCCCTCGTTCCCAGAGGTCCCCATTGGCTATGCAGCAGGAAGTCAGTTGGTGTATTCCCAGAGATACATTAGTGTGGATATACTATCTCCTTTAGATTTTCAAGTCTCCGAAGGTCAGTTACATATTGCTTCATTTGGTAGAGAGGAGGTGAGGTGCCTCTCACTACTGATTTTGACCAGTTCACACAACACCACCAACGGTCAACGCATTAGTTGCCTGCTTCTATTTTATGTTGATTCTTTATTACAGGACCCATGACTTGTGACGTGGTCTGCCATTTTTTTGTGGCAGTTCTGTACAACTTTAGATAGATGTCGTGCTCAGGCACAAGGGAGGGTGAACTTCCCTTTTTCTTTAGAGCTCTTTTATTAATTTTTTTAGAGGTTTCTAGAGATGAGGCCTACTTTTGTTCAGTAGCCTCGTAGGCCGGTGTTGCATGTACAGATGCAAATGTGGGGAGAGATGATGCCCAAGAGGGGCAAGTCAGATTTTTCTGCAAGGATATCACATGATGCACTGGAGTTGCTATCCATTGTTGATGAGCATCCCTTCGTTTTGGTCCTCTAATCGTATGCTAGTTTGGATTGGTGAGGGTTTGCCAACATCCTCTTCACAGATGATGAGCCGCCAGATGATAGAGGTAATATTACTGTTTTATTTAAATTACTCTAACATGTTCTTTAACTTGTTTTTATTAAAGTGTTTAATGAAATTGTTTAATTATTGTTGTGTACTTATATATATTTTGCAAACATTGGGTCATTTGATGGCGATGAGATGCCACCGCCACCAAATGATCCAGATGTAGATCCTGATGATGATCAGGAAATGGGAGATGTCGAGGATCAAGCCGATGTAGATAGACCTGGTCCTCATGTTGCATTGGTACCGCCTTTTGCAAGGCGTAGGCCTGACAGTAGATTGAGGATGGAGTTGCGTGACCAACTTTGTGCACTATTTTTGGAGGTGGGAGTTAGGCCCGCCACTATGAGAGAGATACAAGTTTATGCTAGGCTGGTATAGATGTGGAGAGGCATGTCGCGTGACATGTTCACCCTGATGCGGCATGTCGTAGGAGCTACCAACTTAGTTACGCGGTTGAGAAGGGCCCTTTGACGTAGGCGTGGTCGAGACGCAGTACGCGGTTGACATTCAAGCAGTGACGCATCATCTGATGATCACAATTACGGGAGTGATCATCGTTCACCTCACGCCAAAGATGAGCAGCCTGCAGCATCGACCAGCAGTCACGATCATGAGCAAGTTGGACCATCCACGTCGAGTCAGCCTTCTCAGCCTACAACATCCAGCATTCATGATCATGAGTAGGTTGGACCATCCACGTCGAGTCATCATGATCAACAACTTGCATCATCCAGCAGCACTCATGATCATGAGCAGGCTGGACCATCCATGTCCAGTCATCATGAGCAGCCGACAGTTGATCCTAATCAACATGAGGCACCACAAATCAGCAGGCACGTAATGATCGACATCTATCTGAGCTTGTCGAGGTTGCACCATTGACTGAGCAAGCCTTGACTAGTACTACTATTGATCATGATGTACCACCACTAGATGATATTTGACATTTATATTACAGTTGCATATTTTTGACACACACACACACACACACACACACATATATATATATATATGGTCCATGTATTTAATGTGCAACTTGCAGATAGATGTGTATGTGATAGTAGTTATTTGACATGAGATGTATATTTGATGTTTGTGTTGTGATGATGTTTTACAATGCTAATTGTATTTTGTTAGATTATCATAATCGCGATGATTAGATGATGTTAGTGAATTTGAATGTGTTTTTTAGTCAAATATGATGTTTGTACGATGGTTATCATGATCGTGATGTTTATTTAATTTAATATTAAATCATGATATTTATTAAATATTATGTCGTGATTTTAATTTTAATTGTATGTAAAATTGTAAAATTGTAATTGTATGTAAAATATTTGTAAAATTTTAATTGTATTACTGTGAAATCATTGTAATTGTAATTGTAATTGTTTGTAAAATTCTAAAATTGTAATTGTAATTGTATCTGAAATTGTAAAACTGTAATTATAATTATAATTGTAATTGTAAGTAAAATATTTTTAAAATTTTAATTGTATTAATGTGAAATGATTTTATTAAAAAAATTTAATTTTTTAATTTGTAAAATTGTAAATAATTGTAAAATAATAAATCTATAATAATATGAATTTTTGTAAGATAATAGAGTTTAGAAACTAATGCAAATAAATTCATGTACTTTATAATTATCATTATTTTATTATGATCTTACAATATACTAAAAAAAAAATAACTTTATACAATACACCATTGTTTTTGAGATCAACATAATTGAAAATTATCAAGTGAAATGTTGATTTTAACATTAACATAATGAAAATTACCAATTAATTCAAAATACATATTATAATGTTTCGAAAAAAAGAGTCTTATAAGTTATAAGGTAATTAAGTCCTCTTCTTTATAAAAACTCATCTTAAAAAGTGTAAATATTGATGAAATAATAACACATGTACCATATCACTCTCGGTTCTCATGATCACCCTCATTATATTCCAGCTCGCATGGCATGATAACACTATTGTTCTCAAAAATATGTTTTGATCTAGGGTCATGTCTCAATACCAACCACCAATCCCTATCCAGCACATCTGGGTAAAAAAACACCTGGTTGCAATGTTTGGGGAAAACATAGGGCTCCTTAGCTTCATCCCGCATCTTTCTAGAGTTGATACATATCAGCTTACTATCACAATATTCCTTTACATTATTCCGATCAAAGGTGTCCCACCACTTGCACCTAAAAATAACACATTGGAAAGAAGAGAAATCCACTTCAATGATTTCTTGTATCTTTCCGACATAACCTAACTTCCCTCGTACTAGGTTTTGATCACAATGGCTAGATCGACTAGATTGATCGAACTGGACTTCCACTCCATAGTCTTGTGTCATGTGTCCATCATCAGAATTTTCTGTGTGAAAATAGTGTCCATATGCCCACATAGATGGGAACAAATGCACTTATTAAAAAGTTAAAAAATCATAGTGTCATGTGTCTTATAATAACCCAATAGTTAAAATATGAAATATAGTTGTGATTACATTTTAAAGGTGCATTATTAAGTTTCAAATGTACATATAAATTAAATAGATTATTACCAAGTTGGTGCACCCAATCCCTACATTTAGCGCATCCTCTTCAGTATGCGGGTAACGATCAGTTGCACCGTATTTCTCTCTAACTTGGTAGCAACCCAACTGTTGGGGCATATTTTTGGCATATTTTCTTTTAAATGATCGAGATAAGGCACACTTCTACCATTCAACCATCTGAATTCTTTCCTATCACTATCCCATTCCATCCTCTTTTGTTCGTACAATGCGACCCATGGTTGCGTTGCTTCAGAATTGTAAAGAATGAATTTATTGATTGCTTCAATTTTTGCATTCACTAATGAAATCAAACCGACATTATATAGTACATAGAGATCAAAATATACATTATATTTAAGTTCAACGTGAATATTTACTTGTGTAAATTTTAAAAACTATAAGTCGCTTACTCTTTATCAAGTGCTTTTTTCCATTTGTTTGGAGAAGCTCCCCTTTTCTTTTGTCTTCATCCCTTTCATCGTCCCAAATCAGCACACCTGGTCTGTTGTCAATCTACTTGATGTACTCACTGGCATAATAGAAAGACTCATACGATATGTACCCCTCTGCCATAGACCCTTTAGGTTTTGCCCTTTTTCAAACAAAACCTTTCAATTTCTTCATGTACCTCTCTAAGAATAACATCCAACAACAAGAAACCACCCCAACTAATTCAACCTCATCTACTAGGTGGATTAGAAGGTGAACTTGTAATTCCATGAAACTCGTCAGCAGTTCCTTCTCAAACATACAAAAAAATCTCTATTATCTCTTGATGCCATTGTGGAATGCTAGCCACATGAATCTCCTTTGACGTGATCCAACAAACAAATGCATATAATTTAGATATGGCATGTCCTAAGTCTTGAGGGAATTCATGTTTCACACACCCATGCATGAACAAAGGATAATGACACTGCAAATTTATAAACATGTGCAATAATATACAAAATTAGTTATGTTTTATGATCCTTGCATGGGATAATTTTATTAATATAAAAACTAATAAAATAATGCTTTTGACATTATACGTACTCTTAGAATATTCAAATGCTTATGTGATTTCAACCCCAACAAATGGTCATCCACGGTGAAGCAATGCCGTAGTGAAGACTTGTATGAAGATGGCACCCTCACACCCATTATAAATTCCTTTGCCAAAGAAAGATCATCTTTTTTAAAAATCCATGGGACATCACCTTCTTTGAAATACCATGAATTAGAGGGACCAACGCCTACCTCTGATCCTGTACTTTCTAATCATCTTGGCCAATGTTTCTTTTTAGTTTTTTAAGTAATAATATCTTTCCTAACCGCCAATGTGTCACTTTGTTTCGATGATATGTGCCTCCATAAAGAAGATGAACTATTTTTAAATATATGCATGGGATCTAATAAGTGGGTAATCTTAATATGCTCCCAATATGGGAGGTTATAAAAGATATATTTCCTTTTCATCCCAATGGGAAATTTATCAACATAGGTGTCGAAGAATTCTGGATCATCGAACAGAGGCTCCCCATTTGAATCGAACATTCTATGAACTCCTTCTCCTTCTCTCTCTCATATGCTCTAAGCCATTCAGCTGGTGTCATTATTGGAGGCCTTTGGGTTCTCTGTCATTTACAATTGAAAGTGGATGCTACTCTTCTATAAGGGTGTTCTTCTGGGAGGAAACCCTGGAGCAGTCATACACTAGATTTCGTAGGTTGTTGGACCATCTAGATTTTAGAGAAGGTCCACAACATGTACATCCAAAATACCCTTTTGTTACAATACCTGTGAGATTATTGTATAGAATTTATATGCATGGCATGTTAAAGAATATCATGAAGATTAGAAAAATTACAACGAATTAAATAACTAATATATGAAAGAATATTGTTACGTATATAAACAAATCAATAAACATGTAATTTACCAAAGTAAACTCCTAATCCTGGATAATCATGTGTCATGTAAGAACATATGCCATACAACGTAAAAATTCTCTCTACTACGATATGTCTTGATACATAGTATACATTTATACCATCCCATAATTTCTTCAATTCATCTACCAGTGGTTGTAAGTAGACATCCATATTCTTCACTTGTCTTCTACCAGGGACTATGAGAGCCAACATAAGATTTTCATTCTTCACGGACAACCATGGGGGGATATTGTTATTGATCACTACTACAAGCCAAACAGAATATTTGGTGTTCTAGAGGGAATATGGGTTGACGCCATCCATGGCTATGCTGAGTCATAGACTTCGTACTTCATCCTTGCATTTTTTGGGCCATGTATCCTCTATATGCTTCATGGCTATTGAATCAGTTAGGATTCACAATACTCCCAACTCACTTCTATGTGAGGCATGCCATCCCTGCAACATAGCTAATTCTTTGCAACGAAAGAGCCTTTGAATCCTTAGGATTATAGGCATGTGCCTCAATATCCTAAAAGGAGGACCACATGATTTACCCTTATTTTTTTTATTTACAATACCTGTCATGCCCACATTTCAGACATATCTCTTTGTCTGCATATTCTCCTCTATATAGAATACAATCATTTGGACATGCATGATATGATATGTACTCAACACCCAACATTTTCAACAATTTCTTTGCCTCTTCGCAGCTATCGGGCAACACATTATCACTCGGAAGAAACTTATCTATGAATAACCAGTAGTTGGTGATTATGGAAAATATTAAATGTACATTAATGCTGATATAATTATTAATTTTTAATGTTCATTGTGTGATTATATTTCTCAAATTTATATAAGGGAGGACTTATGGTAACTTACCTCAAAATTTCCAAGAAAAATGCATTCGACAAGCCAAACTTTGCTTTCAAGTTGTACTGTAACATCGTTGTCCCCAACTGGGTAGACTTTGACTGACCGCCAGGTCCAAAGAGAGGGGTGGTGGAAGAAAATTTAAGGCTTTCGAAAAAGGTGTCAGTGATATGAGCATCATCCCCTAGCTGATCATCTTTTTGGAATGTATCTAACAACATTGTCTCCATGGCAGTCGTATCCCTTAAGTAATCATCATACCAACCTCTATTTGATTGCCTACATTGCCAGCTTGTGAAGAACTACTATTGTTTTAGTCATTCCTAATTGGTGAATATGGACATAGTGGGAATTGAATCAGTGGTTGATTCAACCATTCTTGGTATCATTCCTTACTGATTTTTTCTCTTAATTCAACCTTCTCTCAATTTGACATTGTCGTGGGGTGCAATGGAAGACCATAGGTAGGTCACTCATCATCACTAGAATCCTAATAATTTCAAAAAATATATTTGAACATGCTTAGTACAAAATATATGATATCAATTAGTAAAAACGCTGACAATGCATGATTAATTTGTTTGACGTTGAAATAAAAACATTAATATGCGAAACAATTATTATTACCATCATTGTCCCGGGATTGTGGCTAGAAGATGCAATATTGTTACAATTGGCAAGGTGAAGCGCATCTCCATTTTCATCTACCAAATGCGCCTTGCGGTATGCTGCTCCTGATAAGATCTTCCGACGTTTTGGAGCTGTTTGAATATTTTGTGCATCTGAACTCGATTCTGAATCTGCATGAACCTGCAAATTTGTATACATTATAAATTTTATTAAGCTGATTGACATGGATAAAAAACATAAATTCAATTAGATAATGAAAATATAAATAAAATCTGAAGTAAATATTACATCTCGAGATGGATAGGGAGAACTCTGCGATGGAATTTGAGAAATATTATGGAATGAGCTGGATTTTGAAGAATTGTTCATTGGATATAATTATGATATTTTCTCCCTGCATTTGAGCAAAATCAACAATAAATTTTAGTGCACACACCTAAAAGTAATTTTGGTGCCTTAAAAATGGACTTATTGTTATCGGTGCTTATGTATAGATAACCGCGCCGGTGCATTTTAGTTACTGCACACTGGTGTTGTGTTATTAACTGACGCACCGATGTGGTGTTATTAATCTACGCACTGGTGACGAAAAGTTGCATATAAAAAAAGCGCAACTTTATTTTTTTTAAGTGAAAAAAAATGGTAAATTGAAAAATGGGCAGCAAAATATTTTCGAAAATATGATTTCATAAAAAAATTCTTTAAATACTAAACACTTCCCATTATTTCACTATTTTTGCAAAAAAAATCAGCTAGATATTTGCACCGAGACATACCTAGAGCAAGAGAGCACGAGAGCATTGTGGAGCAGCGAATTACTTTTGAACATAACTATTCAGACAATTAGAATTCCAAACCTCTGGTGATTCAAACCCTGTAGCATAAAATTTAAAACGATCTCGTGATTAAATTTTATTTTATTTTTTTACATTTTATGCAGTATTTTTACGTAGTAAGTGAAAAATTTAAATTTGTTGTTCATTTTCAGAAGAAAAAAAAAACACAAACCAAAAAAAAAATCCATTTTTACCCTAAACCTTTCATTCTTTTTTGTTTCTGCCCTTGCTTCTTCCTGTTTCTGTGATTTCAGAACTAGGGCTTTTCATTTTAGATTTATAGAGTTTGTATTGCTATATATATATAGGCCTATGACATATAACCCATTGGACGACTTGCATAGTCGGATCCTAATCCATGTTGGCCCTTACGTGAATTTGTAAAAAACTGAAATTTTTTAATCGATGCGCCCTCCGTAACCTATCACATTGGTGCGCTGGGTTATCCCAACGCATCACGCACGTACTATTTGATAAAAAATTTAAAAAAAAAAAAAAATCCGTGCGCCATATGTAAAATAGGGCACCGGTGTGCTATTTCATTATAGCGCATAACTCATGTATCGTTTGGCAAAAACAAATTTTTATTTTGTGTTAATAGGTGCACCATGTAACATATAACACACTGGTTCTCCTTGTTGACAGAGAGCACCATACGGTGGTCCCCTGTTTGCGCGGGGCGTTTATAAGAATAGGCCGCACTGCCCCTCCACGACACCATATGCTACAAAAACTAACACTAGACGATTTTTATTATTTTGAATGTGTTGATCGGTGCGGTGGTAACATTTAACGCACCAGTGCTCCTTGTTGACATAGAGCACCGTACGGTGTTTTATACTGTTTTAGCAGTGCGTTTATAAGAACACGACGCACTGATGTCAGTGCGTACATCATTTAAAAGCGCATCGGTTTCTTGATTTTTTTTTTACCTGAAAAGTTGATAATTTATTTATAAAATATATTAATCAATGATATCGTACAGGTTTCATATTGATAAATAAATGGCTGACAAGAGATCAAGTAACAAAAATACTAATAACGCATCAAGAAAAGAAAAAAAATGCAAGTTCTTTGTAAATTATTTTCAAAAATTATTATTTTTGAACTATATGTAAGTTTAACTAATATGTATTGTTTATTGTGTATCATGTAGAGCCACAAAATGATGAAGCTCGATAATATTATTGCTGATCTAGGACCAGAAGAGCGTAAAAGCTTGATGGAAAAATTGCAAAAGGATGAATCAGGTGAGTGAAAAAATACTATCGATCCAATATGAGTCTTTTTTAATTTTCATTAATAGTATACTTAAAATTATTAGATAACATGTTTCAAACAATCTATTAATTGACATATGTTTAATGTTCTATAGGGACAAACAACTCAGAAAAGGAATGTTGTTCTAAGAAAAGGAAAAAAAATAGAACATGCAAATGAAAAGGAATTGCTCCTTAGCTCATCTGGAGTGGTGTTGGAGGTTAACGAAAGGGGGAAAACTTTTATAAAAGTTTGAGGGATCTAGTGGAACAAATGTATAAATGTTCTTTCCACTTACAATACAAAAATCAATCCAATGATTCCAAGAACCAAATTGCTAACATACAAAGAAGAACCATCAGACGAATTGATTGACATTGGGTTAAATATGGGTTGTGAGTATATGTTGGCATATCAGAAATTAATTGTGGAATTTGTAAGCATCTATCGATCTTGTTTTACTTAGATCCGTCTATAATTAATAGAACAAAAAAATATTTTATATTAAATATATGATTTGTTATGGGATATAAAACTTGCAGGAAACAAAGTATGGAACTGCGTCAACAGATGAAATCTTGAAAGATGGCATGAAATTTGGTTTTGAAAGAATGTGTATAGTTCATGAGTCAATTGTTGCTATGGTACGTCATTTATTTTCGATTTACATTGATGTATATTACTTAATATTGCAATTTTCATTATTCTCACCAATGTATATACACTCATTACAGTTTATTTTTATGTTTGTAGATGGAAGGTGAACAAGAAAAAACAATCAACACCGTGAACAAAACATTCCTGAAAATAACCCAAGTCATGGAAGTAGCTCGAGCAGTGACAACAGTTCAAGTGAAGAATGATGATCATTATGTTTGGATATCAAAGCAAGGCATTGTATTTTTTGAAATATTTGTCTGTGAAATAAGACATTTTGTTTAATGTAATGGACATAGTGTCCCAATTGAAAGACAAAGGGATACCAATAACTGTCCCATTTTGTATGACAAAGACTATCTTAAATGTGTGTGTGTGTGTGTGTGTTTTAATTTATTCCATTGCGTTCTCCATTGTCGCTGTGAAATGTAACACCACTGATTAAATTTATGGATGATATAATATTATAATGAAGAGATGTGAAAACTGATGATATGATATAACAAATTAATCCAAACATCACATTCAAATGCACTAATAAAAATTTAATTGATAGCAATACCAATTATAACTCTCGATGCATTTGTGTGATATTTCGCACCAATGCATTTCTATAATACTACGAATCAGTGCGTTGATACGACCTATGGGCACTGCACAAATCCCAATACCAAGTAGAACGGCCCCATGTGTTGTATCACCTAGAGTGCGCCCGGTGCGGTTTTAGACCTTTACGGCCTGGTACATGCACCTTCGACTGCCCCGAGCCGACTGTCTAGATGACATGCACCGGTGCGTTGACACCTGAGTAGCGCATCGATGAAAAAACATCCGTAATAACCTCCGATCGCCCAATTTTTTTAGTTGTGTTGAAATTCCGTTAAAAGCTCCGCCAAAACCTCCATTACCAAAAACAAATGTTGTAGAAAATGTTTTTTTGACAAATTTGGCCAATTTTATAACACTAAAAACCTCCTTTATAACCTTCGCTAGAGGGTCTTTTCCTTGCAGTGTACCGACCTAGGGACTTCCCCATCAGAAGTTGTTATGATTGTCTCCACTCGCATTTATATCTCCAACCTCAGGCCTGTTAACCGTCATCACCAATGTCAACCATCTCGTGCCATCATGTCTTGTTAACCATTCACATCAAGCCCTAGTTTCATCAGAAACACTGGTCCCTTATACTAGTATTTATTGATCAATCGATGCTTCCTTCTCGTCGACCCCGACAACCATTATCCAGGAAGGAGGTAGTACCTTGGATGAGCCCCCACCATCAAGAGGGGCATCCTCCGATGGCACAATAGGAATTAACATCGCCCACTGATTTCATCGATCCTCTTGACATTCAACATCAACAGATTTTTCATGTCAAGATGGTATTGTACTTAACAATTGTTGCACTCCATTAGAATTAGTTGAAGTCCTGTAATCAATGAGCATCTCTTCAACAATGCTTACATAGGAAGGTACCTAATAGCTAAAGACTCATTCCATTACTAATAATTTCCTTCAGAAATGCCTTACCTAACCAATGCATGGGGGTGCCACATTCTATTGTTCTATGTATAGAAAAAATGCCCTGGAGGGCGTTAGCAATCGTCGTCATCAACCAGTAAAAGGTCACCTGCCACAATGTGGCTTGACAAAACCAATATCTGTCAGATTTTGTTAAGTAGTCATTATCACAAGCATGGGACATGCCTACCTCGTAGAAATATTTATCATTTTTATCTCTTACAGGTTTCCGACAGAGCATGGTGCCTTTTTTACTTCAGACAAGGGGACTCCCTACTTAGTGTCGCAACAAGTTACTCTCTCTCTCTCAAAAGGATCAGATAAAATAAAACGTCATGTATTTCGGCTATATAGTTATTCCTAGGCCTTATACATCAGGGGGAAACTGTTAACACCAGAAAATCGTACAGGCACAAGAAATTATAAAAATGTCAAGCAGAAGGTACAAATAAAGATTTTCAGAGAAGAAATATATTAGGAAAGAAAAAATTTTTAAATTCCTAATGTCCAGTTAGGAAATTGGCAGACAACGCACCAACAACAAAGGGTTTTTGTGCACAACGCACCTATCCTTTTGATAGCCATGCAGTCCTGAAGATGATGAAAACTCACCATCCGGGACTATTTGACACACTTGACAAGGATGATTCTCTATCCAGTACGGTCAAGGACAATCGAAATCAAGACACCTTGAGGAGGTATGCAGCGCACAAAGGAATCTTCTCCCCACTCTTGGGTCACTATCAATATTGGGCCAAGAGAGGGAAGAGAAGTTAAAAACTTTCTATATAAATTGGCCATGGGAAGAGCAAAAGGGGACACATTGTTATGCTAGCCAAATTGCTCCATAGAAAACCAGCTTGCAAGTGTAGCATCAGAAAGATTGGAATGACTGACATGTGGCCATCCATCATCTCAGTCTAAGAGAGAGCTTTACCATATGATAGTGATCGACATCCTTTAAAGAGAGGGAGGATATACTTGTAGGGAACTCAAGAAAATGAGCCCCCCTTGTTCTAAGTATTTGAGCTCCATAGCTCAAAGGACTCACTTCAAGAGAGTTTAGCATTGTACTCTTCATAACACCAACACCTAATAAAGAGAGATTTCTCCATTTGTCTTAATGGGTTGTTGCTCCATTTGAGCATTTGTATCTTGTGTATTTTCTGTTTTAGTTCATAGTGTTGTATGCTTAGCTTAACCTTTGAGTTTTGTTTAGATTTTTTATGTTGTTCACTAATAGTAACACCATTCTTCTATGTATTCTTTTTCAGAAAGCAACCAGCTGCTAAAGAGGTGCATTATGGTACATCCGTGTAGCAAAAACACCACCACACCCACAGTGGTGAAGGCCTCCCCAGCGGAGGATAACAATAGTACCTTTCGATAGTTTAGTGTTTCCTTAGACCAAATTAATCAGGCTCGATAAGATGATCACAATGACATCATATATTTCATGAGTCACATATAAAGAAATTTGTGTGAGATGCATGATAGATTGGTTAGTCTTTGGAGAGGGAAGCGACACATCTAGGAGAAGCTAGACCACATGGAAACTATATTGGCTCTCATGGAGGGGCATGTTCACTGTAGATTCAATCCTCTGCCATCCCCTGGTTCGAGTCCAGGCCATCCTGCCAATATGAATTCTAAATATTTTTTATGATAGTTGGTTGTCTCTTTGTCTTATGGGGTTTTTGGCACTTTTTCCCTGTCAGTGTATGTAAATCTTTGTCATTTTGGAAATTTTCTATGTATATGGCTATGCATCTATTGGCCAATAAATCTAGTAAGAGTGAGGCCAATAGGATTTTGAGAAACATTATGGAGAAATGTAATCTTTTGAATTAATAGAATAACTTTGATTCACAAAAGAAATTATAACTTTTTATTCTCCAAGGGTAGCTCAATTGGCAAGTGTTGAGAAAATGAAATGTTATGTACCAAGAGATTTGAGGTTCAAATTCCTCGACGTACCCATATCTATAGAAGAGGCATAGCACCTAGAGGTTATAGTAATAGAGATCGAAATCAACCCAATATCACATAAGTACAAAATCGACCTAATTACTAACTCCTCTAATCAAAATACATATATATATTTTTTAATATTTATATTTTAAATAAAAACTTTGTTTATTTAAAAAATACTTACTCTTTAATGATTATTAAAAAATAATAAAAATATTCTTTTAATAAAAAATAAAATTTATTTAATAATAATAATAATAATAACTTTTCAATAATTATGAAAACAAAACAAATGATTTTCTTTTCTTTCATATAAATTCAATTTTTCTGGTACAAATCGACATGAGTAACCTTTTAATTAAAAGGCATCATCATGAGTGCAAACAAATTGAAAATAATGATAGAAAAAGATCTTAAACTTATCACATTAATTTTACTTTTACAATTTTTCCCTTAAATCTTCTTCGTACCATGGAGTAATAGGAGTAATAAATCTCATTCTTTTAACAAATAGTACAACTATGAAAAGTGCATGGTCTCATCAAGTTGGTTTTAGTTAGCTGGTGAGACTTGATCTCATATGAACAACGTGGCCACCTCTCTGCCCGTGAAGAAGCTATTGTAAAAAACCCATTTATATGTCTTGTTAGGTACTATATTCAGTTGCAGAAATTAATGGTTTCAGTGTACTTTTTATTGAGAGAATCAAAATTTGTTTTTGAGATATTTAGGATACACAATTTAAATTAATGGGTTTTGTCATTATGTTAGAGAATCAAAATGGTTTCAGTGTACTTTTTATTGAGAGAATCAAAATTTGTTTTTGAGATATTTAGGATACACAATTTAAATTAATGGGTTTTGTCATTATGTTAGAGAATCAAAACATATATATATATATTTATATATATTTATTTAGAAAAATAGATATATGTAATTTGGGTTTTATCATTAGGTTAGAGAATCAAACCATGAATATATATATATATATAATATAAATATTTAGAAAAATAGATATATGTTAAAAATATGAAGATAGGAAATGTTTTATTTAATTTATTTAAAATGAATTAAAAAATAGATAAAATGAGTATTTAATTTTTTCACAAAAAATTAGAAAAGTGCACTTGAGTCAAAGAAGTTTTGGGATTGGTGAGTTTCTGAGAAGTCTTGGTTATCGAGTGTAAGCTCTAGAAGTGATGATTAACGCTATGTGATTCATTTCACTAGCTTCAATCTCACTTCTTCACCCCTGTGAGCATCACCTGCTGCAATGAGTGCTAAGTGGACTATTCAAAAATCATGAGAAATTAGTAAGTTACCACTACCTCTCATTGAAATAGTCATAAATAAATTACTTACTTAATGCAGTTGAATCGCAAAAATGATATCTAAAACAAAAATTTGTTTTGATATCACTTTTTACATTTTTATAATACAGGTTTCTTAAAATATTAAAATAAATATGTACAAAGTTTTTGTCATTTAGGTGGTATTATAATACTATTTATCTTTATAACTTTTTAATTTATCATTTTGGGATAAAATTTGTTAGTTTATCAAAATTATGGATATTTAGGAGAAGAAAAGTTTCATTCCAATTTTTTTTAGTTGTAAGAAAAAAATGTTAAAACAAATCAATTAATTTTTTTGTCATTTTTTAGACTCTCATACATCAAAATTAATCTCATTTATAATTATCATCATGAATATAATGTTTATATCGATTTCAAATCTATCTTTATATAATTTCAGTTCTCTCTATTTTATAACTCGTTAAATTCATCTTAAATTATGGAAATTCATATTTGTTTATATTCATATTAAATCTTAGTTTCAAAATATTTACAACACGATCGATATTTATAACTTGCTAATGTATAGATATAGTAGGTGGAGGTGGGGATCTTCACGATTCTAGTGGAAACAAAGTATCTCATTATGCTTAGTGATTGAGAAGTGTTTCTAGTAACTTTGTAGAAGCTTCTTGGCTTTGGTAGGGCACCTTTACATCACAAGAGAAAAATGCATCCAATCCTTGATAGTGTTAGGGTGTTCAATGCTCATAATTAAAGCAATGGTGGACAAAGCTAACATGAGAGGAAATCATTTAAATTCTTTAATATTCAAGATCAAGAATCTCATTATTCATTTTGCTCGACCTTTATTTTTTCATGCCAAGTGTGAATTGATGGTGAGGCTAACCATTGGGCCAAGGTGGTTGTCACCCTTGAGCTCAGGGTCTTGGTTAAAAATGGGGATAAAAGATTTTGTTTAATATGATAATGAAATAAAATTCAGATCTTTATCTCATGCATGTTTCATTAGGCACATCAACTAATTCAATATCTAGACTCTCATTATGGCTTGGAATGTGAGATGGGGTCTCCACCCCCTCTTCACTTGCTTCAAGTAAGCTCACATGTGGTTAATGAATGCGATACATTGGGCTCCCATAAGATATTGGGGTAATGGCTCTCCCATGTAGCATCTTGTCTTGTTCATCGGCAAAGGTTGTTTGGTTAATGTTGACGTTGAATTTTCATGGGACCAAACATTTTGAGCGTCCACCTTGGCTCAACCAACAATGCAGAGTTTTTCCATGCCTTTCATGTGAGTTTTGATTTCGTGTTGGTTGGACATTCCTTGCCTCCCTCTAACAATTCTTTATTTTTTTGATGGTTTTCTAATCGACAAAAGTTTTCATTTCCATTTTAAGGCGCTCATATCATACAGCAAAGGGAATAATTATTATCTCAGTTTGACCTCGGTATGGTTTGAGATTTCTTGTTATTGTTTCTCCAATTCTAATTTTGTTTTGGGTTAATGTCTTTAATAAGATTGATATGGATAAGCTAGAGGTGAAAAAAGTTCATGAAGTGTTCCATAGACAAGAGAAAATAATCTAGACAAATAACAATTAAAAAAAAAAAATTTGCAAGCTTGCAAAGTTGGAATAGTCCACCACACCCATAATACAAATATCATTTTGTTTTGGGTTAATGTCTTTAATAAGATTGATATGGATAAGCTAGAGGTGAAAAAAGTTCATAAAGTGTTCCATAGACAAGAGAAAATAATCTAGACAAACAAAAATTAAAAGAAAAAAATTACAAGCTTGCAAAGTTGGAATAGTCCACCACACCCATAATACAAATATCATTATTTTTCTTCACATTCAGAATTAGCGAACATATTCTCTTGAACCTAAATAAAACGGTCTTAAATCCTTACTTCTTGCTCAATGAGCAAATGCCTTTTCTCTTAATTTAAGCAACATTGAATCTACTTAATCTTTACCCATAGACATTACACATGATTACTCTCTTAAGAAAAACAAAAATCCAATGAAAAATAAGGAATAAAACTCCCCTCATTTAGAATAGTAAAAGCTCAGTGTAGTGCCAAGTGCCAACCATGTCGATCGTATGTTTTTTCAAATAATATGTATTTTATGTAAATTTGTGAAGCAATTTATTTGAAAAAAATTGACACTTCCTGGGGCATATACTAAATTACTTGGATAAGAACCTGGAGCATATACTAAATTACTTAGAAATATGTTTACTTTTGTTGAAGTCTTAGAAACTATTTTGAATGTAACATTGCTCACTAGAGTGCAACCCCTTTTAAGATAATATAAAATTATGTTTTGCTTTTAAAAAGATGACTAAGTCATTCGTAATACATGAAATATGATATATAACTTGATGGAGCTCACCTCCCACCAAAGAAGACTCACTAATAACTATACATGAGGTTGCGCTCTGGGTCACAAATATCATGGGATGATGCACTTAAAGGGTGGGAAAAGGATGGTTTGTCGATTAGACCACCTACAGGCCACCTGGCACCCTCCATGATTCGCTGGACCCCAATTTATGACTATTGACCAATTTTAGAGAAAACTGACGTTACCAACGAACTATCGCCAACTTTGGCGGTGGTGGTAGTAACATGGATTCCCACTTTTAGGCCAGCAAAGCAGTCAGAAAGCGCGTAGGGGTTGACTAGAGATGGCGGCCCGCGAGGGTTTTAAAATCCAAATGCCCACCTGCGCACGATTAGGACACAGGAAAAATTGAATATCTCACGTTTAATGCGGGTCTCCGTGTCGACACGTGGCTATGCTGTTCTGAAATACGACTCTGACCACGCGGACACGGACACAGAAGTATCGTTCAATCGTCGAGTGTCGGTCCACGTCGGAATTGGAGCCGTGCTGCGGGTTGTGTTGAGTGGTGTTTAGGTTATTAATATTTTTGGAGTTATAGTTTTATTAATGCACTTGGACAGTATATGTCAATCTTTGAATTTAGGCAAGAACAAAATCTAATGGTTTGCGTATAGTATATTAATGGAGCTATAGCTCTAGAAATATTGGTTGTCTTATACTTAGAATATGACAATACAATTTTGAGTAAATTTGTCATTCTATTATTATTTAAAATGTGTTTTTAATTTATAAATATAAAACCTAAAAAGGTCATTTTATCTAATATTTAGACTATGCTAATTTATATTATAACACGCTGAGTATGAATGAGTGAATGACTGATATTTTAACGTCCACAAGACTAAAAATAGTCTATGGGACCACCCGCTTCCTTGTTTTTGCCTTTTGTAATTCAATCCTTTACTTACTCAAATTTATTATGTGCTGACCCAACCTTCTAACAGTTCCATCACTGAAAAGACAATGCCACATAATTATATTGCGGTAACTATCCCTGATGTCTCTGAAAGTGTCACATTCCAAAATGAAATGTTTTTTATGATTCCATTGCCTAAGAAGTGCAAAAATTACATACAATTTCTTCAATGAAAAGAGATGCATTACCTTTGTTATCACCCTAGTAATTCTCAGGTTGTGGGATGCGGATTTTTATAGTTAAGAAAACCAGGGGTAACCAAGAACCGCTTTGGGAATTCAGGATCTAGCCTTCCTGAGCTCCGGAGAGGGATCTTTCCTTATGATTTAGCTTTGTTTTGGTAAAACATTTTAGGCTAGCTATGAGTGAAAAGTAGGGCTTGTTTTAAAAGATTGGTGGAAATAAAGAGATTTCAAGGTAAACCAGAAGGATCTACTAGAGCATTGGGCAATGGAGTCAACTCTCTAGGCAGGCAGAGCTAGGAAATAAGACTTAAAGATGCAAATGTACTAAGGGCGGGATAGATGACCTTCTAAGGCTTTGAATAGGTTTTGAGGATGGAATGGGTGAAATCTGAACAAAAGGGCACTTAATAATCCTTAAGTTACAAATAAGAGGATTGAATAAGGGGATCAAACTGGGACCTAGAGCAATTAAGAATTCTATGGTCCGGTTATCAAGTAGAAAACATCAAAATGCCAACTATTTTAAAACAGAGAGCTTATTATCACTAATTATGTTTAATTTCTCCTTAGTTGATCATTACAGAATAGAAACACATCAAATGAAATGAATGTAAACTTTTAAGAACAACACTGAAAACAGGAAAAAATACGAGACTTATCTTGTCACCACGAGAATCCTTAGTTATGATGTCTCTAAACTTGTTTCCAGACTGCTGCTTCGCTAATTGACTCACACCAACTTCAATATGTCCAGAAAAATGACTATAATTGTTTTGAGAAATTTTATTCCACCCTAAATACTTCGAATTATGAAGTATTTATACACTAAAATTGTTTACAAAATATCTCAGAAATTGAGATAATTTTTTAAAGAAAAATAGGAAAAAGAGCATAAGAAGAAGGATAGCAACAAAACAGTTTGCAAGCTGTCCTCTTTTACAAGGGAAAATAGAACTGTTTTATCTTATCCACACTGATTTTTGATGTGGTGTGAGTATTTGTTGGCAATAAGTACATCTTCATGTGGATGATAGCTTGTAGAGTACTCTTTCTTTTTCATCTTCTGATCTGATACTCTTTATCTCTGCTTTTGACTGTTTCACTGCTATAATAAAAAATGACCAACAGTAACAATTTGATTTAACTGATACACTTTAACCCTAATACACTTTGACACTGATTTTTTCACCACAAGGTAAAAGTAAAATATGAGTTTCCAAGTAATTTTTCTATCAAATTCACAGCAGATCTGTGAATTCTTGCCACTGTTCTACTGTGGGAATCTTCATATTCTTTAGTTTCCTGTAACTTTCATCAGCTTTAGTATATTTGGAAAAGTTAGGCTTTACAGTGAACATATGCTTGATTTCATTTTCTAAAAAGAAAAGATTTTCAAAATACTGAAGAAGTACTTTGCCACTTGGTGATCCTTGTGGCAGTGGTAGTTTAGCTTGCTCTTTTGCATGAGTTCTGATTTTCAGATCATAATCTTTCTGTGGCATCAATTTATCATTTAATGCATGAATGTCTGGCAAACCTACTTCTGATAATACTTTGTATTTGGCCCAAAATCTTGAGATGGCCAAATTCATGTCTTTACACCTGTCTTCCAAGTTATTCATTATGTTCCTCTTATTCAGGACTTTCTTGATTTGTAGGATGGTCTCTGTCCTGCTAGTAATTTTCAACTCTTCTAACTCTTCTTTGTTTTTACTGTTCAAAAATGCTATGACTTGAACTGCTTGAGTTGGCTTATTTTCAATCTCTTTCTTAGTTTTGTCAATTTCTGAATTAGCAGCCTGTAGTAACTCTTTCTGCTCATAAATTATCCGAATTGAAGGCCATTGAGAATGAATGCCTTCAATGATTTTTGTCCATAAATGATTTTTAATATATGCAACTTGATCTGTAAGATTTACCTGTGCATGAAGAATTCTCACCTGTTCTTGTAGTCTATCTGCCTCTGTTCATGCCCTTTGGAAGTGATCAAGGCATCTCTTTTGGAAGATTCTAGATTTTTAATAGTGCCTTTCAAATTAAGTATTTATTTTTCTTTAATTGACATGTCCTCCATGGCTCTGATTATGGCAGCTTTGTCTTGTATTGTGTTTACCTGTGAAGTTGAGGAAGAAGAGACAGAGATTTCATGAGAATTTATTGGCACTGCAGTGGCCAGTACTCCTTGTGGCGACAAGTGTTCTGCTAATGTGGATGGAACAGTTGATCTTACAGTGGGAATCACTGTAGGGATGACAACCTGTTGAGCTTTCTTTAGTTTTTCATTCTCTTGCATGAAAGCTTCTATCTGACCTTCCATTTCTTTTATCTAACCTGTCATTTTAAGAACAATTTGTTTCAATTCATAATTCTCTGTTTTCTGCTGAAGAATTTAGTTTGCTTGAGAATTTCAATTTGAGGCAATTTGAGTTGTTTCCTGAGGGTAGCTATATCCTCATTTTTCTGTTTAATCAAAGCCTTTGCAATTTCCATGTTAGCAGGATCAGCTCCTGCTTCAATCACCAAATCTTCTAATGCTTTGATCTTCAAATTGTTGGCATATAGTGAGGCTTTGTCCAATTTCATTTGATTTTGAAGATTTATCAAATTTTTTTCAAGCCTGATAGAATTCATAGTCTTATTGACTATCTTAGAATATAGCATCCCTATGTTGCTTCTATGAAATTCTATTTGGTTCAATTCATGGACAGCATCTGCATCAATCTCAAGATCTGTTTTTGAATTGTCTGCAATAGATTTAGGATCAGCGACTGTAGGCTTGAGAAATGACATCACCATTTTATTAGAGGAATAATAAAAAACTGAAAGGAGCATATCCTTATTCCAAGGCTTTTCTTTGAGGAACTTGGAATATGCTTCATTTTTTATTTCTTCATTCTTTTCTTTTATTTGCCTGAACCTGGTTTGAATGTATGACTCTGTATTGTCAGGTTCTTTAGAAGAAGATGACTTATCAACTTTAGATTGTGTATCCACCATAGTTGTATCTTTCTGTTGGGCTCCAATTTGAACATTTTGAAGCTCTTTGAGAGTTTCAGTTACTATCCTAGTAGCTTCATCATCAGTCTCATGACCATTATTATCTTCAATATTGATGGCTTTGTCCCTTTCTTCAATGGTCAATTTGCTTTTCTTATTATAAGGAATTCTGAATCTTTTGTCTTGAATATTTTTAGCAGTGAAACTATCTTCCTTTCTGCTTCTCTTATGAAGAATGTCAGATTCTTTATTAACTGCCAATACCTGTGTTTGATCAACTTGCTTACCTTTGCCACTATTTCTCTTCATTTCCTGTGAATCATCATCAACTAGAGTGTTGGGCTCCCATTCAAGTTTGTTAGCATACTTTTCAATATGGGGCTTGGAATCATGCAAGAAGACAAGCAACTTGCATTTCACTCTCAGTGTGCTTAAAATACCTTGTAGATCATAATTCCACATGAAACTATATGGGAATTTGTACTCTTTCAACTTCACATTGATTTCATTGGCTTCTTCTCTATTATTTACAATGAATGGCCCAATTTGATTCTTCAGTTTAAACTGGGTCTTTTTCCTGGAAGCTATGAAATTAATTTCATCTGCATTCAATAGCTGCCTCAAATATTCCAATGCAAATATCCTTGTTGTAACAAATCTTGGTAGTTTATATGGAGCCAGGAGTGCACCATATACTCTTATTTCTGTGTAACTTTTGTATAAATACCAGTCCCCTGTTTTACAGCTCTCAGATAGGTATAGAATTATCTTGGTCTCTTCATTGATTCTAGGGGTCTACTCTTTGTTCAATAGATTCATAGCAGGCACTAAAAACAAGTCATTGAAATCTGCAAAGCTATATTCTCTATTCCATTTTCTTAGAATTTATGACCAAAACATAACTGAAAGAACATTTCCCTCTGGATCCATTTTCTGAAATTCAATGGGAAACTTATCTGCTTGATAATACAAAAAGAGGTGAAGCAGATATGATGTGTATCTGAAGACTCCTTCTTTTGATAATCTTGACAACTGATAATGCATGTTTTCTGCAATGAATTTAGCAAAATTGTACACTATGGAAGGACACTGGCTAGGACTAAGAGTTGACAAAAAACCTAAGATAACCACATCAGTGAATTCATCACTGGTGTATCCTAGTATGAATGATAGCATTGAGATAATTTGTCTGGTTTCATCTGGGAAATCAAAGGTATCAAGTGGAGGATTAAGCTTGGGGATATCAACTTGCTTAGGACAAAAATTCTGGAAGACTTTGAATTTAGAAGCAAATTCAAGCTCTAAGTAATTTTGAGTCAACTCCTCTATGGACAATGAAGCAGCATTGGGATCAAGGTTCAGTTGTAGCATAGAGTTTATAGATTATTCATTGATGTAAAACAAGACCTCTATGTCTTTATTCACAATGCATCTTTGGTCTGGAAGATAAAAGGATTGACACAATCTGACAAAATCAGGGAATGGATGAGTTTGAGGAACAATATATTTTGGCAAATTGGAATCCCAGACTGGTATATCTTTGTCATCTTTCTCTACTGATTTACCAAAACACCAGTTATATACATCAAGAAAATCGAACTCTAATGAAAGGTCCATTATTATGTAGTCAAGGTCAACCAAAGGGCTATTTTCTTGTGAGATAACAGGAGGTTGAACAGGCCTGACAACTTCTGTTGAATCTGCAGTGAGTACGGGGGTAGATTTATCAATTTTGGAAGATTCAGGCTGAGGAGTTTTAGCATAGGGTTTCTTTTGAGGCTTTGGACCTCCTGCTTTAGGGGTTACTTGTTTCTTTGTCATTTTTAATTGAGCAGAGCAAGCTTACACTGTTTGCTGAGCTCTTTTGTTGGAAACAAGGGCTTCTTGGAAAATTTCTCTGGTAAAATAGGGTTCTGAGCAGGGTTTTGGATTGAAAGAAGGTTGTAATGCTCAGAAAGTAGGTCATGATCAATTCCAGCAGTGGAAAGGACCAGGGTATGGATAAAAGTTGCAAAAAACGGCTATTAGGGATTTTGGGGAAAATTTGACAAAGTTTCCCCTGTATTATGGATATTTTTTCAAATTCTATATGTGCAATTCTAGATATTTTCAGAGAATAACAGAAAATTTGGTGTTTTTTCTTTAGAAATTGAAGTTCTGCTGGTTAAGTTTGGTGAAAAATACCTTAAAATAGGTATAATTGAGGTTGAAGATGTCTCGTCGTTGCACACAGTCTTCAATTCTGCAAATTTGGTCTTTCAAAGGGTAATGTGGCACTTTCTGGTTGAATTGCAGGATGATGGACTCGAAAATGGCACTGGTAAGTTTCAGAATGATGAAAATGGCTCTGTAAAAGCTTTCAAAGGTTAAATGGCACAAATTTGAGGGAAAAAGGCTCTGCAAAGGATTCACAGTTTAAAGCGTAAAAGGTGATAAATTCAAAGGAAATCATGACTTTAATATATTAAACCATAGTACAAACTATAGTTAAGTTATATTAAACAAAAGTTTAAGCAGGAGTGGTTTTGGAATACCAGCAGTGGTATTCGCGTGGCTCAACGGTGGTAAGCGGTTATACACTTTTCGAACGCGATGCAATAGAATCGTGACACGTCGATGCGGGGTGGTTTGGAAAAACCACCCATTTCGCGCCACTTTTCTAAAACATGCTCTGATTACTTTGTGAGCGCGAAAATGCGTTATCGCCGTCAGATTTGGCTTTGAGAAGCGAACAGTTACGATTAAAAAGGAAGATGCGGGGAATGATCGGTTATCGGGTCAACTTGGGCCGTAGATATGGGGAATAAAAAAGGAGATCGGACTGTTGAAAACTAACACGATGGGGAGAGGGAAAAAATACATTGAACTGGCGCGTTGATTTCCAACTGTTGGATCAAACAAGGTTTGGGGATCAGAGGGTCGAAAATTAATGCGATGGGAAAAGGCTTTGGTTAAGTTATATATACAAAATAACCCTTTTTAATGAAAAAACAAGTAATCGGGAGGGTTTTTTAGGGCTTTTAACTAAGGTAAATTATTATTGTAATGGAGTATATATTATGGGGAAGGGGTTAGGTTATAGATTTAACCTTAGGTTAGGGAGTCGGGCAAGGGAAATATACAAGGAAATGGATTTATTTCTTTTGAAGTTTAGTTTAGACTAACTTCCGTATTTTTTGTGTAAAACATATATAAAGCACGTTTTAAGATTTTTTCTCATATATTTTTATTATATAGTTAATTAAATCAGGATGACTTAACTACCATAAGGGGCGGGATATTTATATATAGATAAACTTAGCCAAAGGGGTTATAAAGGGGGATTTTTATTTAAACATGTGGGAATAAATAACTTTGGCTTAAGTTAAAATAAGTGGGTTTTTGGGTTTATTATATAAAAAGAAGTTATTTAATAAGAAAAGGTTATTTTTAAAGGGAATTAATACATATGTTAAAGTTAACATGAAAATAGGACATGGTATACTCAAAACACATAATCATAACAAGTAAAGTGAATTACAAGATAGTTTGCAATTGATCTTATCACTTAACTTATAATATAATGTTATTTTGAGGGTTTATTGTTTTCAAATGATGTAGGAAGTTAATAAAATGGGAATTGTAATGTCTTTAAGTAAAAATGGTGTTTTACTTAAGATTATTAAAGGGGATGAATGCATGAATTGTAATGTAGTGATTTTAGGGATTAATATAGACATTCACACTTTCAACTAATCAGTCATAGAGCCTTGGGTCCGATCCCAACAAAAGTCAAGGAAATGCCTTGAGCCTTTCTGACTGATAGTTTAGAATGTTTCATGACTATGGGAAGGGGAAGTTAGCTTTTTTGAAGCCCATGATGAATGATATTTATATTGAGATATTTTCACCTTCTTCTACCTACCCAGCTTATCATGCTAACATTTTTTCTTCCTTTGTAGTAAGGTTCATTTAAGCTAGCAACCTTCACAACATTATTCTTTCTGAAAGCAAGAACTGTTGGATTCATTTATTTCTCTACCTAACTACTGAATTGTCATGATTAAGCAGTATGACAACTCATTTATTCTCTATCTACAACAAGTGAAATTGAAACAATGACAAGTTAAGATTAAACTGTTTAACTCATCATGGACTATGGCATTTATTGACACTTTGCCACAGTCAAAAAGTAAAAAGTAGTGGCATTTATGCTTGCTCGGTTTCATATTTTATTCATTTTTCTTTTGGGGTCTTTTATTTTTTCTAAGTCCTTTGATTATTCTTTTAGGACTTTTTACCCTCTTTTTGATTTTTCAATTTTTTTGATTTTTTACAAAATATGTGAATACAACTTGCAGAAGGCAAATTATATATAGATTTACAAGATTATCAATAGTCAAGTCAAAATTATGACCCCTATATTATAGGTTACTAACAACCTTCATAACACACATGCACAAACATATGCATGCAAAACACTTCCTTCAATGAAATGATACCATAGTGGAAGATGGAGGTTAGCTTGAAGGTTGACTACTTACCTGGTTGATGGTGATTGCAGGCTAGAGGCCCATTTGATTTTCTTGGTGATTATAATTTAGAATAAAAGTTGGGTATAATATAATTAATGGTCGAAGGAACGTGGTGTGATGTCTTTCTAAATGCAAGGAATTTTTGTGCTTAAGTAGCACAACTTATTTTGGCTTCCAATATCACATTTGAGGATCCATAAAGAAACTGATGAAAATTACTTTTCATTCATAATTACGTTCAATGCAAAGTATGGCTTGTAAATCCCAAACAAGACTACTTCAAGAACATTGAGTTTTCTGGTTTATAGTTTGGGTTGTGGCCTTGGACAAGTTTGAGGGCTCTTTATGTTCCATTGAATTTGGTCTTAAAAGGCTTGCAAGACCCAATTCTCTACATTGAGAATCAAGCCACAAATTATGGCTTTTACATCTTCTTTGTGACAGGATATTAGAACATTCGAGCCTTAATTATGACCTTTTAAGAGTTACGTGCAAAGTGTGGAATTGTATGAATATTTTCCAGTCCTTGTTGCAAGACTTATTTATAGAGACATGTATAGGTGGATTTAATGTGGGCCTTTCATTTGATCGAAAACATGCTTATATTTAGGCCTTATCTCTATTCGATGGTGAGTTTAACTTGATTTCAGGCCCCAATTTTTGGTTTTTTTTAATTAGTCAAAAATGGGATAGTGTAACACCTTGTTTTCTTGTCTTATAACTATGACTAAGTATCGTAGTGAAGCATGACAAAGCTATTTTTATGATTTTTGAACTATCATAGACAAATCCTAAATAAAGTATATGTACTATGCTTAATTAACAAAATTCATGGAGCCATTGATTGAAGGGTGGAGCACTATTACCAGCTATGATATTCCAAGTGAAAATTGCTGAAGGGGTTGGGGAATTGCGTAAACCCATTTTTCTAAAGACCTATATTGCCAAATTGTCATAAATTTAAATTCAAAATTACTTCTCAAGAGATTTGATCCCTCACGACACTTGATAGATCTGGAGTTAAGATGGATCTAGGATGATTGGTTTATATATGTGAAATACTTATTAATTTTCACTTGGATAAAATTTACTTCACAAAAAAATATTTTAATTATGATACCAATTATATCACAAATACTTGTTGTTTTTTAACTCACACATTTTTTTTTAATTATAATATCAATTTACTTAATAATATATTTGAAATGTTTTTGTTTTTTACTTTGATAATTTTTAACTCATAAAAACAAGTTTTAATTATAATATCAATTTACTTAATTTTTCTAGCATTTTAGTTTTGTAAGTATTCCAATTTCATACAACATTTTACACATAATAAGAGTTGACCTATGTTTAATCACTTTGAAGTTTTGGCAAATAATCTTATATGAATTTTTACATTACAGACAAAATCTAATCTAATATTTTCCGTGTAATGCCTAGTGAGGGATCAAAACAAAGCAGAATGAGGAATGGGATGTTGGTAAGTTCTATAATCAGTGAGTTTGTTGTCCCAATGTGAAACGAGACAAAATTTATAACAAATTATTGTATTTCATTACTATAGGTTAGAAATTATATAGTTTATTTTTTGAAGAACAATCATACACTAAGTGAATTTTTTTGCACCAATACTTTACTCTTTATGTTTTCTTGAATTTTGTACATGCTTAATTTTCTTTCTTTCACGAATAAATTGTTGTTGTATATATGTGTTTTTTGTTAAAAATTTTAATTAAGTCCACAAATTCAATATTATTTTTTTCATTAATTAACCAACATATATTTTTAAATTTTTTTAATGTAACGTTACGTGACAACATCTCACTCATATACTGGGTTGTAGAGTGCCTCTCGGCACAAAAAACTTATTATGGCTTCCAATATCACATATGAGAATCACAATACTGGTATGAATCTAAATAAATTGGTGAAAATTACTCTTCATTTATAATTAGGTTCAATGGAAAGTATGGCCTATAAATCCCAAACATGTCTCCTTTACAAACATTGAGTTTTTTGGTTTATAATTTGGGTGGTGGCCTTAGAAAAGCTTGAGGGCTCATTATGTTCCATCGAATTTGGTCGTAAAAGGCTTGCAAGACCCAATTCTCAACATTGAGAATTAGGCCACAAATTATGGCCTATACATCTTCTTTGTGACAAGATATTAGGGCATTTAAGACTTAATTATGACCATTTAAGAGTAACTGTGTGCAAGTGTAGCAGTGTATGAATCATTTCCAATATGTTGACGGTGCTAGATATCGCCAACAGGCATGAGGTCTCCCCGATGTGAAGTCCCAATTAGACCTCACACCATTTGAAGTGGGAACCCCATCCTGGGTATCGGCTCAACCACCATAACTGTAAGGTTTGTCTTGGTTTCAATGAATAACATAAGAGATTATGTACATAACCCTTGAACAAGAAAGTAAATTAACATCGTGTTGTGAAACCAGCTCCAAAAAAGAATAAAAGAGATATCAACGCCTTATAAATAAGCCACTTCGAGGGGGCAACCTCCAATACATTACATGAATGAACAGTTCTTGGATGATACAAATGAAAAAACCTCCTTTCTATTTATAGGAGTCCATGGGGCCACAATGTAATCCTAGTGGGGCTACAATGTAATCCTAGCTGACTTAACAATAATAATGTAAGGGCGCAATAATAACAATATGGGGTTTACAAGGGTACAACAATAACAATAAGGGGGGCTACACTAACATAATAAGGGACTACACTATTAATATAGGGACTTAACATGCCCCTCTCCTTCAAACAAGTGTTGTCCTCAACGCTTGATTATTTATTGATGCTTCTGTATAAAATTCTCATCCTCCCATTTGGAATCTTCTAGAGGAAATTTCTTCCACTTCCTGAGATACTCTGAAATTGATCGTACTTGTCAAGTTATTATTTCCGTGACTACTTCAGAACTTCTTTCGATGTGATGTTGATCTTCCTATTGTTTCATTAGATTCTGCACCAAAGTTAGGTTATCCTTTAAGAGTTAGAGAACTTGTTTTTGATGTTCGATGTGATCTTCCACTAATTTATCATCCATATTAGCTATTATTTGATCCTTCAAACCATCCAAATTAGCCTCCATTTATGCTTTTAAACCATCTATGTCATCTTCAGTTGCTCTTCGTAAGATCGAAATTTGTTGCACTTGGTACCATAATTTTGATATCTCATACTGCAATTCTTCCTCTTCATGCGTCATAGTATAGATTTTTGAGGGCTTAATGGGTATGGAATTTTTTTTGGAGGCATTATAGAACCCAATACTGATAAAAATTCTAAAATATTCCCTTGGAATAAATTCAAACTATTTTTTTTCAAATGAGACTTATGTAATTCGAAAAAAAATACACACCTTTTTCTTGCTTTTGAGGAGCTCGATATTGAAACTAAATTATCTCTATGATTTCGGATCTTCAATAGCTGAAAGTTGGCTTTGAGGTAGCCCTCTGAAGCCTCTTTTGAATTCCACAGGTCTGACCTGATTTGGATTCTTCAAGACAAAGTTATGTCCAATCTCCCAAAATGACCCAATTATGGACTGGTTCAGTAGAGAAAACTTATAGTACTTTCCACGTGTCACTGTGTACTCCTTTGGCTCTGAAATTTATAGAAAGGAAACTACAGTCTAATTACTTCTAGCCACTTTTTACATAATTCAAATTTGATGCTCAGAGAGAGAGTTATGAAGATTTTCCCACAATCACCTCATTGAGATGAAATCCGGGAGCCTGAAAAAGACCTAACTTCCATAGATCATATCTCCGAAAATATTACGAACCAAGCTCTGAAATTTTGTGACAATGTTCCTCAGGATTTTAGCTTCGCACTCTAAAATTTTCAGCTTCTGAACCTTCGTAGAAAAAAAATTATAGCAAAAATTCCATGATGACTTGTTTGGAGCAGTGAAACCCTAGAATCCAAAGCTCTGAAACCAAATGTTGTGAAACCAGCTCCAAAAAGAGAAGAAAAGATATATCAATGCCTTGGAAATAAGCCACTTTTAGGGGGAAACCTCCAATACATTACATGAATGAACAATTATTGGATGATACAAATGACAAAACCTCCTTTCTATATATAGGAGTCCATGGGGCCACAATGTAATCCTAGCCGACTTAACAATAATAATGTAAGGGCACAATAATAATAATATGGGGTTTATAGGGGTACAACAATAACAATAAGGGGGACTACACTAACATAATAAGGGACTACACTATTAACATAGGGACTTAACACATCGTGTAGCACCAATTGCAATGTGTAAAAGGAGATCTTCACGAGAGGGAGACAAGAGTGAGTCTTTGGAGGGGAGTAATAGTACTACCTAGAAGAGGAACACGAGAGGAGGGAAAGATTCGTTGATTAAACTACAAATTAGTTCACAATATAACAACGATTCATAGAAAAAAATACAACATACATTCAACAATATTAGTACCAAATCCAATGACGTAGTTCAATTTCCTTAGTACATTTGAATCTAACATATACCGAACACATCCAAAGAATAGTTTCAAAACATCTGTCATAAATGCATGAAATTATGTTTCCTCAATGAGATTCAATATTAGGCGAAAGATATAAGTAAATGGTTACAATGGTGTGGAACTAGTTCCAGTAGTGGAACATTAAGTCACTTACTGCTCCTCCAAAGAATAGTTTTTCTCTCATATGCCAAGTTAGAGAAGCCAAGACTAGCTCTCCAAAGCCTAAGCCTCCAAAAGCCCTTTACTTGAGTTATGAGGTTTCTTTTATAATAAGAGGAACAACCTTTCCTCACGACTCTTGGATTACTCTCATGACTCTTGAACTTCTAATTGACTTTTGGACTTCTCTAAATAACTCTTTTATCCATATATGACTATTTGAATTTTCATATTCCACATGATTCTTGGACTTCCACACATTACATTTTGTCCTTTTCTTGATAATACATTATTACATTCCACATTATGGTGTGGCATGACACAGGGACACCTTGGACATAGTGATGCCACATATACAAATTACAACTTGACATTGATTGGCATGGATCTCATGATGAGGTAGCAATGCCAAATTTTTCTTCTTGCCTATTTGTATTAAATCTTAATGAAATATCTAATCAACACTTCATATTCATGAAAGATCTGATTTTTTCCTTATCATCACCCTCCAAAGGGCCTTGGATCAATATTGCAATATTTTGAGACATCATGAAATGTCTTCTTTATATATTTGTCTGAGAATTGCTTCATGTCTTCATGATAGTTCACTCTTGTGCTTCTTTGTGTTTTCTCCTTGCTATCTCCTTTGAGAATCGCTTTTTCATACTAAGAGGATACTCCTACCATTGAATATCATTCATGACAAGGAAAAAATAATCTTAAAATATTGGATTCTATCATTACCTAGCTCATGGAATGAACATCCCATGATAGTCCTGAAGAGTGATTGAAAGGAGGCTTGATAAGGAAAGAACAATTTATCTCATCAGTGGCATGTGAAGGCTCCATTTTTCACTATTCATATTTCATGCATTGTAAAGAGAGGCTCTCCTTGGTCCAACACAGTGTGGAGCAACAAGGAACAAGGGGGGTGGGAGGGGCTTCTTGCTTAAGACTACGCCATGCACCAAGAAGAGAATTGAGGAAGACTATGTCATCACAATTTGATTGGTTAAGCGATGAGAATATGCCTACTTGAGCCTTGTTACTGTGCCATGCGCTGAGAGAGGGAAGCTTGACAAGTGTTCAATGCAGTGGGGAAGAACAAGGGACAAGGGTGAAGGCTTGAGGCTTGAGACTGCGTCATGCAATGGAAGGAAAAGGAAGCCTTATGGAAATAAAAAAAATTCTCAAAAAGGGGTTATTTTTCATATGGAATGCACTTTTCCTCTTATTCTAGCACAATTTGGCCCAATAGTGGCTTATTGCTCATCTGGAATGCACTTTTCATTAAGGGAAGTCATGGAAAAAATGTCAATTTCCCTAGGAGGGTTTTCACTGCATTGTAAATATAGGAGGGCCTTTGCATTACATATTTTTTCTCTGAAACAGGGTGGAAGAGGTCCTTACTTCTCTCTAAAAGTACTCTATGTTTCATGCAAGGAAGATGTGATCAAAACTCAGTGCGGTGAGTCAATATGAACAATAAGGTATAGGTAACCCTACTTGGAATGCCTCTTATAGTGCATTGATTTGAGGAGGTCCTAAGAATAAAATAGTGCACTAGTATTGGTGAGAAAGGTTGCATCATTGAGTCTCATGAATAGGATGATCTCATCACCTAGTAAGAGGGCTAATTCCTTCACAACTTGCAGTGAGTGGGAGGACCAAGAAGAGCTCCAAAAATGGCTAAGTGTGAAATTAGTAAAGTAAGAGAGGGAAATGCATCCAAACACAAATAAAAAATGGATCACACACATAAATTTCATTAATACAAGCCAGGAAGATACACAAGACTCATGAACAACAGTCACACTTTGAAACGACGACAAAGCAACTCTTATTTCAAAGTGTGATAATTGAAACAACACATTACAACACTTAGAACATAAGTTGCGAAAAATGTGTCAACTATGACCAAAAGGTGTGCTAAGATATAGGAATGTGTCTAGTGATTATTCTAAGGATATGTAAGAGCATGAAATGCAGATGAGTGTGCTAGAACTAACTCTGGTGATATGTGAATCTGCAACACATGCATGAGTGAAAACAATAAAAGCGACACCTGTGACAGGCATAAAACATGAAAATGACACTTGAAAATGTGAACAACATCGAAAGAAACACATGCTAGAGTGAAGATAAAATAAAAAAATACATTTATTAAAGTGAAAGAAAGCAAAAGTGACAGTTGCGAACATGAAAGTGAAAGTGCACATAAGCGATGGTTGGGAAAATTCACCGAAATAGAAGTACAAATGAAACCAAAGTGAGGGAGACTGTCAATGAAAATGTGCACTAACTATAAACATAGTTTTAACATTGTATATACACTAGCTTGATGGACTTTTCTATGCTTGTTTAGGCTTGAATAAATAAGTGCGCTAATAGATTCAACAAAGATTGAGCATGTGTGAGAAATTGACTACAATAGTTAAAACTAGGAAGAAGACTTAAACAATTTGAAAAACATCAATCAACCATGAGGAGACTATAGAATGACAGATCATAAGATCCTCAGTAGGCTCCAAAATTCAAGTGTAGGAAAAATTTTGGAGGGTGTTGGTCACATCATCAACACTTGGCAACACATTGGTAGAACTCCAGCTTCTCTGTTCAAGTTTTAACCTTAAGTGTAAGGTCTTAGTATTTCAGGAATTGTTGATTCATCGTGTGGATTACCTTGGATTTCCCATCTAACATAGTTATAGATGTAGTCTCCTCTATTCCCTTAATCGGTTAAACACATTCACAAGGCTTGTTAGATCACAACTATTTCAATCGAAGAGAAGGGTAATATGTAATTGCAACTTAAAGATAATAAGAGTATGAGTTTTCATCTCTCTCCGCTGCCAGTAGGCCTGTACAGTACCCCAACATAGTCACTATAGGAATACAAGCATCCTTTCGTTCCCAACAAACCTTAACAATACCCCGATGAAGTTACTTGCTTCACCTCTCTGAGTAGGAATCTTTTCTCTTCTTTCACCCTTTATTTATTTTATTTATAGACCGTGCTTAGGAACTTATTTGTTTCACTGGGGCAGAAGAGGGATCCTAAAATATTGAGAGTAGGATAGGTTGTTCCTTTAGAGAAGGTATATCTACCTATGATATTGGTTTGTTCACTATTTATTTTCCCCTTTCACTTCTCTACTTTGTTGGATCGACAAGTAAAACACCATTTAATTACAATGCCAAGTTAAGGAATGGAGATCCTAGAATAGGTATGTGTGTGATGATCCTACTCAAATCTTTTTTTACGAATGGATCGTATTTTCCATTCATACATCATTGACTTTAAAGATATATAAACCCAAATAGAGAAGAGGCAATAGATTAGCCAAGCATTGTTCGCCATCACAATTTCCCTTTTGAAGTTTTCCACATTTTCTTTTTGAGCCAAGGGAAATATCTTTCATGTAAAGTATTATTAAGCAAGCATAAAACAAAGGCATGAAAAAACAATGAACAAAATTGAAAAGACAAAGAAAAATAAACTAGAAGCAACATTCATAACATAAAATAAGAAAACATACCAACATAGAGATTGAATGAAGAGTACAAATATAGGGGGTTGATGCAAAGCAAGAAAAACTAAATGGAACTGAGCCTACTCCTAACCTAACCAGCTAGAAGATCAGGGCTAACTACAATGATATTTCCAATGTAACTACCGCAATTCCTGACCTGCAAAGAGAATGATATCAACAATTAAAAGTGATATAAGGCATTGGGAAAAAGAAAATATAACCACTTGAAAAACTTGCACAAGGAATTGAAGGTATTTCTTATTAACAACAAGATGTGCCATACTGACTAGTTTTAATTAGTTTCGAGATATACCTTGTTGATAGATATGTTGATCATACAAACCTTGGGGGCTGCTTGTGAACACACATTTTCCTATATTTTAATTTTTTGCAAATATTAAGAAAGATTGAAACTTATTATTTACCATGGATCTTTCTAGATAATATTTCTCTAACCATTCAACAATTGGATATCGATATTGAGAAAAACTAAATTGATAACCCTGAAACTCTTAGTCAAATGATTTTTCCATTGAAGCATATGAATCACAAAGAGAACCTTCTGAGGGGAATTCAATCTAATCTTGTTCATAAATCTTGTAAATATGGTGAGGACCTTACATAACCATAATCTCACATTGAAGTGCCTCAAATATTCGACAAACATTTGAATAGTGAAATGATGAATCATAGAAATCAATATATTTAACAAAATCAATTGTTGTAAAACAACTGTCATCAGATATATTGATAGAAAAATGATTAATTGGATGATAGTTGTTTGAGCGTGTGTTATGATAAAATTAATTGTTTAACACATAAGAATATCAATTCTTTATCGGTTCCCTTTGTATCCAATTAATGCAAAATAAACAATTTGAAGGTTTGGGGCATTGAAATTTTTTGATGACATTGTAAATCCAAGAAACCAATTAGGATGTTGAGTTGACAAAATATTAGGAACATGTTTCAAGTCAAACCCTGTATTCATACCAACATAAGGGTTTTGGTCCATTGAACGTGTTGTACCTCAAGAAACAATCCCTTGGTTGTGGTAAGGAATCAGTGCTTGAGACATTTATCAATGTATGTCACAATATTAATATATCAAATGGTCTTCGTTGAGCACCTTTGGAAATTTATTATTTATAACCCTCAATGATCCGATATAATGAAAGATTTTACAATGCCATTATCTGATGATATTACTTGAAATGGAAGGAAGAAAGTGGAATGGAAACTTAAAATGATATGATGTATAACAGAATCTATCACTTTAAATCTCAGAAAGAAATTTATAGAGAGAAAATAGTTGGAGTGAAGGAGCACACATTAAGGACATTTAACTCTTACTTACAAACTGTAAATAGAGACCTGCAAATACATTACTTCACTTCATTCACAGAAGAATAAACACATAATGAAACTGGAAAAACCCATCAACATCAACAGGTGCAAGAAACTTGATCTTCTTTCATTAATTTTCAGAAAATTCAGTACAAAATTGCAGTCCTCCAAAGGTGCCAAAACACAGAACCCTTAATGAGATCTTTTTCCCCATTTTATTCTCCCTTATCAGCCTTACTAATTAACCGTTAAAACAAAATCAGTTAAAGAACTGACTTTCTAAAATTTTAACAGTGACAAAATTATTTCCCTATTCAAAATATTTATCTGATAAAGAAACTAGCTTGTGTGAACCCCAACCCTTTACAAATATGGTCAAACATACTCATGAGTGTCTTTCTCTTTTAATTAATAAGAGAAATTAAACAAAAAGTCTTCGAATTTTTACATGTTTCATACAGTACTAATGCTGACGTGGACAATACATAGATTTAGGTCTCGTATTTTGTATTTAATTTATGATATAAAAATTAATGGTTTTTCCAAAACCCAAAACCACCTATGGGACCACCTCTTAATGGTTTATCGAAATGATGAGGGTGGTGCCATAATGAATATCAACCATTGATCAGCGAACATTGGTTTAGATCAAACCACTCTGCGGGGGCACTACATCTCATAAGTTCCATGCAACTTGTGCTTCTGCATTACTGTTGGATCTGGGCTGAATGATCCAAATATCAAATTTCTATGAGATATGGCAGAACTTTGACCTGTTTGTTTCTCTTCTTTTTCATGTAGAGTCTCATTGAGCTTTGGGATTTCATGAACTCAAATTACAATATAAAATGCATTGAGTTTTATTTAAATATCATATGAATGCCAAGTGATCATCTGAGAAGGAAATTGCCATCATGCAAATCAAATTCTCATAGAATGAATCAAACCCAGTTTTGCAGGACATTTCTAGAAAACTTGTCTTTTAAGAACTGACGAAATCTCTTAAACTGCTTTGAATTTTTGAACAATTTTCTCGCTGAAGTCAATTGGGCATATTCTGCAAAAAACCCATGCTGTGGATTTTTAAATTTTTCTCCATTTGCCCATAATAAGAAATCAAAATTCACTGTCCTGAGAGTATGTGCGTTTTCTGAATTTCGACTTTTTATTTGCATCAATATGCTTGCTCAAATTTTAAACGCATGTGAAAATATGATCTCCCACAGATAAATTGTGATTAAGCATAGATTTTAAGGCTTTTTCTATAAAATTTACATGATGTAAGTGCAAATAATTTGAATTAGCACAACCTTTAGCTATTACTAACAATCCAACATCATTAACAAACTCATAATCCAAGGTTAATTTTCCAAGAGAGTGACAACGAACTCCAACATCTTCCATAGTTTTATTAGTTATCCTTACACATGCTACAATGGCAAGCCCTTTCAGTGTCTTCTCACAACCAATTTCTATTGTTGTCATACCTTTGTCTGTCAAACCCTCACAAAACCAAAGATTCCAATTCTCAAGTTGTTTGCATTATTCTCCTACAGCTATAAGACCTTGATCACTTATATAACAACCCTATAAATCTAAGGCATCCAAAAACCTATAATGTTGAACCATTGATGCTAGGCCCAAACTTGTGACTACAGGGCATCATATTAAACTCAACTTTTCCAGTATTTGACAACCCCCTCCGAGAACATTAAGACCAAGGTTTGACATATTACGAGATTCCAGTTCAGCTTCTTCTGTTCCATTTTCTCTGTAGAGTGATTTCTTTTGAGTGTTGGCCTTGAAGATGAACTTAAAGAAATAGTAGTTTATGCATAATATTAGTCCAGTTCCAAGGTGGAAACGTAAATTCTGCTTTAGGTACACTCGACATCCTTTCATCCATGTGCATACAACGTGAATCATTAAAACGCAGGACTAGCAAGCCTATGCATCCATCAGGACTGTCTGAGGCCCCTATTTAAATAGTGTGTCTGCTTGCACTTTCCAGCTGATACCATCTCTTTAGGCAAGAGCACAAGAATCCCTATCTGAATTTTGTCCATCTAAATGTCTCAACAACCTTGAATTTCTCAAACCCTCTCTTGACTTTTAGCTAAGTCAAATTAGGCCACAACAGAACGATTGAAGCATTTGCAAACACTCCAAAAGAGGGAATGTTCTAGGAATATGATTATCTTCATGCCATACACAAGAGATATCAGAAGGTAATCGATCTCGAAATATCCAAACATAGATAAATCTTCCAATCTAGAATGACCTTTATCTAAACAGGTTTTGAGGCTATAAGGATCTACGAAAAATGTGCTCTCTAATCCTTGGTATAATTCAGGGGGTTCACATGAAAAGGGACTAAACAAGCAAGAACCATTTATCTGATTGAAAAGTCTATCTTGAGGATCAAAAATATTTACTTTGAAACATTGAGAGTCCTTTAAGAATGTACTCATAACCAGTGGATTAATATTAGAGAAACATATGTGCGTGAAAATATGGATCCAACATATTTCAGAGATCTTAATAGGATTGCAAGAACCTGACATAACCATCAACATGGGTTGAAGTGCCTCGACTTACTAAGAGGCATATGAAAATTTTGATGGGGGATTATCAAATATGGGTGGTTTGAAAAAATCATTAGGTGGACATGCACCACTATGATCATATGCATTAATGAAAACACTAATAGTGCTATTGGTTTGATCAGATTTAAGATAAGTAATATTAGAATCTTGATGGATAAAGCATTTAAATGCATCGATCAGAGAGTTCCATCGATTAGATAGAGTTTAAACATCTTCCACCTGCCTTATAAAAGTTTTACAATTGAATAGATAAAGAATAATGGGATCTATGTTTTCATATTTTGATTGCAGGATCATACCATCCATGATTACAACCACTATCATCCTGATAAATATATAAAGAACCTAAAGGGGGTTCTAGTGTGACAAAATTATCAAACATATCTGGGTACAATGAATAGTGTTTCAAAGATGAGGAAAGATTAAAAGACTCAGGAGGAGAGGGGCCAGTTATAACTGAATCCAGTTGAAGACTAGTTGAATCCTCACTATCTTTATCAGCATAATGATCAAATAAAGGCATATCACTATGTTCTTTAGATTGCCCTAGCTTTACCAAAGATTCAAAAACCTGATAGATTACCTCTTTAGATTTGGAATCTAAAAATTCATGAATTAGAGTATATACAGGATAATTTTGAATTGAAAGAGCATCCCAATTCACAAAGAGAGATTGTAAATCATGAGAAACAGACTTTGGATTAGTACCTCGCAAATCCAAGCCTTGAAAAGAAGACAAGGTATCATCCGATATACTTGGATATTCACCACCATATGTGTTAATGGAAACAAAGATGTCATGATGATGGCTATCCAAAGTCTCCACTTGAATGCAAGGTTCAAAGTCTTTTGACAGGTTATCAAGATTTCTCAATTCATGTTTAGCTGAGAATATAGGATCAAAATTCTAAAGAGGGAAGAAAGATGGAACACATCTCCAACACTTTTCTCCTTTGCATGTGAAGTACAACTACCTCATTCTTTATTACCGCTTGGAACAACACGTTGAACATCATTAATGGTTGAAAGAAGTGAAAGAAGTGGATCATGAAGCAGGGAATTGTGAGAGATAAGTGGTAAAGGTTTTAAAGTATCCTCAGAGGCAACCAAATTTACATTTGGATCAGATTCAAGATTGGAATAATGTACATTAATATGATATTGACACCCAAGGGATCAACTTTCACTTTAGGCTCCATGCATTTACTAAATCATTCCAAACTTTCCTCAATAGTATATGGATCATGAGAAGTGGATGAAGGTTGAATAAACATATCAACAAATTGATTTTCAAATTTCCCAACTTGATCATTAATATGTACGGAACCCTAATTGGTACTGGAAAAGGATGAGGACAAGGGACAAAAGGAATAATAAGTTCCTCCTTAGAATATTGAGGTATCTTATGTTTTGAAAAAGTTGGGGAGGGAGACTCATCCAGGGGTTCGAATTCAAAGATATAAAGGTGAGTAGAATCAAAATTTGAAATGTTTCTATGATGAAATTCGATTCAACCACCCCTTTGGGAAATTTATAGCAAAGGTGAAGAAACCAATTAATAAATTCCTCTGCATATTCACGAGGTTCCATTTTAATAAAATCAATTCTATCACACACATCTTGATAATCATATATTTCAAAGGCTTCAAGAAGCTCCTTAACAAGTTCTTCGAGTGAATGGATGGCAGTAGGTGGTAATATATGACACCATTTATCAACTCGACCTTCAAATGTGACGGTAAACAACCTGCTTTGAACATATTTATAATGAATTCCAATAGAGAGACAAAACCGAATAAATTCAAAGAAGTGTCTGCTGAAGTCTAAAATTGTCTCTTTTTTACAACCCTTTTGCCTTCCTTTTATCCTTTTCATAATCACTTTTTTGTAGTTTCAATCTAAAAGGTCATCATATATATGCTCAAAAATTCAAAAATGTATTGATAATCCATGAATATAATTTGTTCCTTCTTTGTGAAATTTAATTTAAACATTCCTAAAACTACCGAATGTCATTCATTCTACAACTAAATAAGAATTTTGTAACTATATCCATGGTTATACATGTTCTAGTGCATCAAAGAATGAAAAAAAGGTACTAGTATTTGGAAAATGGTTAGCAAATGGATATCCACCTATATCAGTGATCTGGAAAGTTACATGGTTAGAGATATTTGGAAGTCAAACTAGAAGTCAACTTTGGTTATGACACTCCTGTAGAAAATTTGAATAACTGATATATTATTTGCCGAGATTCTCCTAATCACACACTATTTTATCTTCATGCACAATACAGAATCTCTTCTACCATTGATCATTACATGTGGAAATAAAATCAATTGCATGCGCACATTAAAACCATAAACATTCACACATATGAACACAGTATTTCATGGGAAAGCTTAAAGTTTAAAACCCCCAACTATCTGTATATTATATGTCATAGAGATCATGTAACAATCATTGTAAAAATCTCCTCATAAGCTCTCAGCACAACCTCCAATTGCTACACACTAATCAAGCTACATCTAGCTAAACACGCGCTCCAATCTCTGCCACCTAATAGCCAGCCTCTATTGCGTAATCAATGTTGTAGGATGGCTCATTAAATAACATAAACCACCTGGCTTGTACTGCGCAATCCTCATGGGCTTCTCCAATCACTGGTAGTTGCAAATATACAACAGTATAGTCACAACTGATAGTTAACCTGCTCTTTCACCTATCTCTGCACTAGTCTCCACTGAAACTATCCATGCACTGAAGTTAACTGATGTATTCTTTAGTTGATTAATGAGTTTATAATCAGTGAATTAATTAATAATTAATTCACACCACTCTTCACTAGTGTATTAATCAGTTAGACTAAATACAACTAGTTCAATTATGTTTAGATTAGTTAAATTGAACACAACTCCATTAACTCCTCAATCAACTCCACCAAACTCTCTCACATGAGTTCTAACTGAAGTCTCCATGCAATATCTCCACTTAACCCCTAGGAATAGTGTAATTCCTTCTGTCAGCTCCTGTGCCACATCTGTGCACTTAACTGAAGTGCTCCAAGAGAATAAGATAATGTTTAGAGTCCAAATATTATTAAGAGCTAATAATATTCGACATATCTATTTTTAGACTGGCAATCTAAAAATAGATTCCGCCCAGTATGTCTAAAAATATAATTCCATCTATTTTTTCCGACTTGACCAACCATCCACAAATAGCATCCTGCAACTCATAGAACATGATCCATATGTCTAAAAATAGACTTTGCGCCAAAAATAGCCTGCGGGCCCACTTAGTGAAGGCGACTTCTTTCCACTAAGCTCATCATCTTGTTGCAATCTCAACACTCCCTCTCAACAAGATAAGGATTATTTGCCACCCCTATCCTGCCTCTGTGGTATTCGAATTTTCTCCTGGTGAGCGCCTTCGTCAAGATATCAGCATCCTGATCCTCCGTAGGAATGTATGAAAGTAACATGATCTTCCACTGCACACAATCTCTGATATGATGATACCGATCTGTGAAGCCATGCCGCCTCAAATCATCCTCCTGTGTGTACCATGATCCATATCCTGATGTGCCTTTGAGATATCTCAATACATGCTTCCCTGCCTTCCAAAAGAGCTCGGTAGGCTTAACCATAGCTTGTGAAAGCCCGTTAACTGCATAGCATATGTCAGGTCGTGTATTGACCAGATACATAAGCGACCCCACCAACTATCGATAAACATTGGCATCCACTACCTCCGTCGAAGTAGCATCCTCCTTCCTCCAACCACCAGGAAGAGGAGTATCAACAGGCTTGCAGCCATGCATGTTGAACTTCTCCAGTATCTCCCGGGCATACTTACCCTGAGAAACAAACAATCCACCACTGCGTTGCCAAATTTCCAATCCCAGGAAATAATGAAGGAGGCCCAAGTCCTTCATCTCAAACTCCTTTGCAAGATCATCCTTGCATGAGTGTATCAATAGTTCATCACCTGTCAAAATCAAATCATCTACATAAAGTACAATGATCAGCAACTTACCCTCCACCACTATCTGGTATAGGTTCGGATCCGCCTCACTCTTGGAGAATGCAAGTCTGGTAAAATAACTATCGATCTGTGTGTACCAAGCATGAGGTGCTTTTTTCAACCCATACAATGCTCTCTTGAGCCTGCACACATGCGACTCGCTGCTGAAGATCTAGAAACCTTCGGGCTGCTCTATGTACACCTCCTCCTTAATCACTCCGTTGAGGAACACAGTCTTCACATCCATCTGATGAATGTGCCACGCCATCTGCGCTAAGAGAGCAAGAATCGTCCGTATGGAAGAATACCTTGCGACAGGTGCAAAGGTCTCCTCATAATCGATCCCCTCAATCTGTGAAAAGCCTCGGGCAACAAATCTTGCCTTGTACTTCTCCACACTCCCGTCATCTGCCTACTTCACTTTGTAGATCCATCTCGAACCCACCACTAACTTCCCTTCCGGCCTTGGGACAATCTCCCATGCACTGTTTCTAACAATCGAATCGTACTCTTCCACCATGGCATCTACCCATGCGGGATCCTCCATAGCTTCCTCGAAAGAGGATGGCTCTGTCACGATACATTGACTCATGATAGCCATGTATCCAGTGTACCGATCAGGTGAATGTCTTTGTCTGCACTGTGATGTAGGTGCTCCTACAACCCTATCTGCATCTTGAGCCAGTCGCTCAGCTTCTGTAGTGCGCTTCCACCCTCTGATGGTTGGCGCTGCATGAGTGGTCTCTTCCACTCCATGAACTTCCTCTTGTGTCTGATCCACATCCTGAAGCTCATCCTTAGGAACTAATATCTCCTCATCTGCATGCAAGTGTGGCTCCCTCTCAAGCGAACACTTCATGGCTTTCTCCTCGTGAAATTTGATATCCCGTCGCACAACAGTCTTGCGACTGTCTAGAAAATACACACGATAGTTGTGGGGCGTATCAGTGTACCCCACAAATATCCCAACCTCTGTAGTCAGCTCCAGCTTCTTCCTGGCATCCTCAGTCACATGAATGTAAACAGGTGAACCAAAAATCCTCAAATGGGAAATATCAGACCTCTTACCAGAAAACGCCTCCTTGGGTGTACTCATGCCAAGTATCCTGTAAGGACAACGGTTCTGCACATATACTGCAGTATTGCATGCCTCATCCCACAAGTGTATGGGAAGGCCCTGATCATGTAACATCGCCCGTGCAGCACCCACGATTGTTCTGTTCTTCTGCTCAACAACCACATTCTATTGTGGGTTACGAGGTGCTATGAGCTCTCTTCGAATTCCTTCTACGCTGCAAAAGTCCTTAAATTTTCCAGAGATGAATTCACCACCATTGTCACTCCTAAGAGCCTTCACCTGCTTCCCCGATTCTTTCTCAACCAGTTTCTTGAACTCACAGAACTTTGAGTATGTCTCGCTCTTCTTCTGCATGAAGAATATCCAGCACTTCTGAGAAAAATCATCAACAAATATCACATAGTACCTGTGATTTGCTGTCAAAGCTATTGAGAAAGGTCCACACACGTCTATGTGAATTCTCTCAAGGATCGTCGTGGCGCGACTATCCTTCTCATGAAAGGTGGCTTTCACAAATTTTCTCAAGGTACATCCCTTGCACTGATCTGACTGTGCAAGAGTACCCTTAGGAATCCTAGTAGAAATCTGTTGCAGTATCTTCAAAGCTCCATGGTGAAGGTGGCCCAATCTCCGGTTCCACAACTTGCCATCATCCCGACTCACCACTCCTTCTGCCTTGCCTGCCATTGCCACACAACCATCTACCTGCAATTGATAAAGGTTCTTAACTCGAACCCCTATCCTCCGGGTCTCACCAGTTGCCTTACTGCGCAGGAAAGCCTTTCCTTCACTAAAGACAACATCATATCCCTTATCTTCTAACATCGCCACAGAGATCAAATTCTTCTTCAATCCTGGAACATGCATCACTTCCTTCAATACGAAGGGTTTACCAGAATCCCTCTCAAAGGAAATGGTACTGATACCGGTCACACTATATCTACCATCATCGCCCATCTCGATGTGCACTCCAAGATATTTCTCATCCAGATCAGTAAACAAATATTGATCTCCTGTCATGTGAAAAGATGCACCACTGTCAAGAAACTACACTGAACCCATCACACTTGAGACCAAGCATGCGATCAGCAAAAAATCCAGCTCAAACTACAAGGCTAAGGCCTCTCCAGTTGCAGTTCTAGCAGCCTGCTTATTTTTCTTCTTCTGTGGAAAACTAGTGGCATAATTTCCGTGTTGGTGACAATGAAAGCACTTCCCCTTGGACATGTCCTGCTTCTTGCCTTTCGCACCGGATTGAGAAGATTTCTTGCTCTTCCCCTTCTTTGCTTTGGCAGCCAAAGCGCAATTTTCTTCATCTGAGTTCTTTGATGAAGATCCGTCCCTGGCACTTTGCCTTATCTCCTCTTGCACAAGATCCGACCAAAGTCGCTCCCATCCTGGCAATTTCTCTCGATCATTGACAGAGTCCTGATAGGAATGCCAACTCTTCAGAAGCCCAAGGAGAGCCAAGCTCACCAAGTCCTTGTCATCAACAGTAACCTCCACACTTCCCAGCTCATCCCTGCATTGGATGAACTTCGTGAGGTACTTGGGCATACTGTCGCCTTTCTCCATTTTTATGTTTCCGAGTCTATCCTTGAGCGCCAACTTCCTCTGGTCGCTCTTGCTTTGAAATAAATCTTTCAAATATTTCCACATCAAGAATGGAGAAGCCTTACCATGAAGGCTGGACACTATGTGATCCTTCACACCTTCCAACAGAATCCTTCGACACTTTGTTGTCTTCTTTTGCCATGCGTCAAGTGCAGCAACATCACTAGAAGTAGGTTTTGGAATTTCTGCATCTATGAACTCATTCAACCCATTTTCATCCAGCACCACCTCCATCCTATCCTTCCATGCAATATAATTCGAGTTGCCCTCAAGGGCATACTCCAATCTCAATCCGTTGAAAGAAATCTCAACTTCAACACCAATAAAACACTACTGCAAATTCGAATTCCACCAGCACAAAACTCAACCGCTTCAATGTTTTGCAATTGCTCCAATGATCAATATCGCTCTGATACCATGTAGAAAATTTGAATAACTGATATATTATTCATTGAGATTCTCCTGATCACACATTATTTTATCTTCATGCACAATACAAAATCTCTTCTACCATTGATCATTACATGCGGAAATAAAATCAATTGCATGCGCACATTAGAACCATAAACATTCATATTTCATGGGAAAGATTAAAGCTGAAAACCTCCAACTATCTGTATATTATATGTCATAGAGATAATGTAACAATCACTGTACAAAGCTCCTCACAAGCTCTCAGCACAACCTCCAATTCCTACACACTAATCAAGCTAGATCTAGCAAAACACATGCTCCAATCTCTGCCACCTAATAGCCAGCCTCTATTGCATAATAAATGATGTAGGATGTCTCATTAAATAACATAAACCACCTGGCTTGTACTACGCAATCCTCATGGGCTTCTCCAATCACTGGTAGTTGCAAATATGCAACAGTATAGTCACAACTGATAGTTAACCTGCTCTTTCACCTATCTCTGCACTGGTCTCCACTGAAACTGTCCATGCACTGAAGTTAACTGATGTATTCTTTAGTTGATTAATGATTTTATAATTAGTGAATTAATTAATAATTAGTTCACACCACTCTTCACTAGTGTATTAATCAGTTAGACTAAATACAACTAGCTCAACTATGTTTAGATTAGTTAAACTGAACACAACTCCATTAACTCCTCAATCAACTCCACCAAACTCTCTCACATGAGTTCTAACTGAAGTCTCCATGCAATAGCTCCACTTAACCCCTAGGAATAGCATAATTCCTTCTATCAGCTCCTGTGCCACATCTTTGCACTTAACTGAAGTGCTCCAAGAGAATAAGATAATGTTTATAGTCCAAATATTATTAAGAGCTAATAATATTCGACATATCTATTTTTAGAATGGCAATCTAAAAATAGATTCCACCCAATATGTCTAAAAATAGAAGTCCATATATTTTTCCAACTTGACCAACCATCCAAAAATAGCATCCTGCAACTCATAGAACATGATCCATATGTCTAAAATTAGACATAGTCTAAAAATAGACTTTGTGCCAAAAATAGCCTACGGGCCCACTTAGTGAAGGCGATTCTTTTCACTAAGCTCATCATCTTGTTGCAATCTCAACAACTCCAATGATGAGCATATTTTGAAGGCGGTTCATAGCAAAATCAAGCGAGCGTGGGAATGATCGAGAAAAGTTCGAAGCTTATGTGTTCTATTGAGTTCCTCATGATTTTCTCTTTCAGTAGAAAATCATGAGAATAAATATTTTATTTTGATTTTACTTCCTAGTTGTTGAATTAGTTCGATTACCTCTCGGATTACGACTCTCAAAAAATTATTTAATAAAAGAGTATAAAAATCCCTAAGGCGAGGTAGAAACATCGATTATCATTGTTACTTGTTGCAATCTCTTTGTGTCGAATACTTCTACAATTAATGTAGCTACTCTGTTCCTGAGAAATGCGTGGCTAAGTGATATTTGATTACGAAATTGCACATAATAGGAGGCCCCTGTGGAGATTTGTAAGAGTAGATTATTTTTTATGTTTATTGTAATTTTCTTGATTCAATGCATTTTGTTTATCACTTTCTAGGTTAATTTATTGATTTCTTATACAAACATAGCGCTAATAAAAACACAAAAATATTTTTTTTCTATGGCTTAATTCATTCAACATTTTTATTTCATAACTTATTTAATTTCACCAAACAATTTCGTGGATGATGAATAGGTGGCTTTTGAAGTACAATTGCGCACATTAGTAACCATTTGAAGTTGCAAGTTCATTTTGATATTTCATTGAAGAATTCTACTGTTGATTTATTTCCTTATGTCAAGAATAGATATAGCTATAACGCTTTTACATTATTTGCAATTAGAATTAAAATTTGTTTTCACAATATAGTTAGAATCTTCTTTCTACAAATAGACTTATAATTTCTTTTCTGCAAATAGATTTACAATTCCCTTTTTGAGATCAGAATTAAAGTTTCATTTCTGCAATTATATTTTGTGATTTTTAATTCATAGATTAAGTTTTAATTCAAGTCCCAATTTAATTTCACTTTGAAGTAATTTTCATGGAAAGAACATGTGTGTGGCAATACTTTGATTCAATCTAACATCCATTCATATTCAAATCAATTTCATCTTTTAAAATACAAAAATAGAATTCATAGCATATATTGTGCACATGCACTTCATAAGTACACAAACATTGATTGATAATTAATGAGGTAATTTAACGTCAATTAAATTACCCAACAATGTCCAAGGAAAATTACGTCACCCTGGCCATCAAACTTAAATTGAGACAAGTTATGAATGATGTCCATGGGGATGGTAAGATCAATATATTTAGAAAAACATCCTAGGATTATGATTTGGGAAAGAGCCATTTAAAATGAGATATTCAAACTGACTCAATGGGCACAACCTTTCATCTGGCCCTCCTTCCAGCACCAAAATGTTGATGGTGTTGGATACCGCCAACATACAGGGGGTCTCCCTGATGTGAAGTCCCAATTAGGCCTCACATTTTTTGGAGCGGGAGCCCCATCCATAGTATCGACTTGACCACCATAATTGTATGGTTCACCTTGGTTTTAATGAATAACATAAGTGATTATTTACATAACCCTTGAACAAGAAAGTAAGCTGACATTTTGTAGCACTGATTGAAATGTGTAAAAGGAGAGATTTACGAGAGGGAGACAAGAGTGAGTCTTTGGAGGGGAGTACTAGTACTACTTGGAAGAGGCATACGAAAGCAGGGAAAGATTCATTGATTAACCTGCAAATTATTTCACAATATAATAATGATACATAGAAACAAATATAACATATGTTCAACAAGGTTAGTACCAAATCCAACGAAGTAGTTCAATTTCCTTAGTACAATTGAATATAACATATACTGTAAACATCCAAAGAATAGTCTCAAAAAATCTATGATACATGCATGAAATTATGTTGGCTCAATGAGCTTAAATATTAGGTGAAATATCCAAGTACATAGTTACAATGGTGAGACACTAGTTCTAGTAGTGGAACATTGAGGCACTTCTTTCTTCTCCAAATAATAGGTTTTCTCTCTTGTGCCAAGTTAGAGAAGCCAATACTAGCTCTCCAAAGCCTAAGCCTCCAAAAATCCCTTTACTTGAGTTATGAGGTTGATTTTATAACAAGAGGAAATACCTTTCATATCCTCATGACTCTTGGATTATCCTCACGACTCTTGGAATTCTAATTTAATTTTGGACTTCTCTAAATAACTCTTTTGTCCACATATACCTATGTGACTTTTCATATTATACATGACTCTTGGAATTCCACACATTACATTTTGTCCTTTTCTTGAGAATACATTATTACATTCCACATGATGATGTGGCATGACACAAAGACACCTTGGACATAGCGATGACTCTTGGAATTCCACACATTACATTTTGTCCTTTTCTTGAGAATACATTATTATATTCCACATGATGATGTGGCATGACACAAAGACACCTTGGAAATAGCGATGAGACATGTACAAGTTTCAACTTGAAAATGATTGACATGGAGCTCATGATGAGGTGGTAATGCTAAGTTGTTATTCTTTTTTCTTTGTCTTCAATCTTCATGAAATATATTATCAGCACTTCATATTCATGAAAAATCCACTTTGTTTCTTATCTTCACCCTCCAAGGGGTCTTGGATCATTATTGGAATCTTCTGAGACATCATGCAATGTCTGCTTTCTGTCTTGGTCTAGGATATGCTTCATGTCTTCGTGATAATTCACTCTTGTGCTTCTTCTCTGTAAGTGATCCTTTTTGTTTTCTCCTTGCTATCTAATTTTAGCATCACCTTGTCATTATGAGAAGATAATACTTCCATTGAAGACCATTCATGACAAGGAAAAATTAGTCTTAAAATATTGGATTCTATCACTACCTAGCTCATGGAATGAACAACTAATAATATGCCTGTAGATGGATTGAAAGAAGGAGGATTGATAATGAAAGAGAAGTTGAACATATTAGTGGCTTTGGAAGGCTCCATTGTTCACTATTACTATGACATTCACTGTAAAGAGAGCCTCTCATTTTCCAACATAGTGGGGAACAACAAGGAACAAGGTGGGGAGCTTGTTGCTTAAGACTGAGCCATGCGCCAAGAAGAGAAAAGAGGAAGACTATGACAACATAGTTTGACTAGTATAGGGAAGAGAGGATGCCTCCTTTAGCCTTTTTAGTATTCCATGCACTGAGAGAGGGAGGATTCACAATTTTTCAACGCAGTGGGGAAGGACAAGGGACAAGGGTGAAGGCTTGAGGCTTGAGACTGTGCCATGCATTGGAAGGAATAGGAATCCTAATGGAAAGTCCAATTTTTCCCAACAAGGGGTCACTATTCATATGGAATGTGATTTTCCTCTTATATTATCATATTTTATCCCAATAATGGCTAATTTTTCATCTAGAATGTGCTTTTCATTGAGGGGATTCATGGAAAGTAGGTCACTTTTCCTAGGAGGGTTTTCACTGCATTGTGAAGATAGGAGGGTCTTTGCATTGCATAGTTTACCTTTGAAAGAGGGTAGAAGAGGTCCTTGTTACTATCTAAGAGTGATCTATGTTTCATGCAAGGCATAGGTGATCAAAACTTAGTGTGGTGAGTTAATATGAACAAGAAGTTTTAGATGACCCTACTTGGAAGGCCTCTTATAGTGCATTGATTTGAGGAGGTCTTGAGAAGAACTTAATGCACAAGTATTGGTGAGAAAGGTTGCATCATTGAGGCTCATGAATAGGCTAAGCTCATCACCTAGAAAAAGGGATAGTTCCTTTAGAACTTGTAGTGAGCAGGAGGACCAAGAAGAGCTCACAAAATGGCTAAGTGTGAGATCAATAAAGTAAGAGAGGGAAATGCATACAAACATGACTCAAACATGGATCACACACATAAATAGAATCAATAAAATTCAAAAATATATACAGGAGCCATGAACAATATTCACACCTTGAAACAATAGCAAAGTGACACTTATTTCTAAGTGTGACAGTTTAAATGACACATTACGATACTCAGAACACAAGTTGCGACAAATGTGTCGACTGTGACCAAAAGGTGCACTAATTTGTAGGAATATTTATAGAGCATATTATAGTGATATGTAATACCATGAAATGCATATGGGTGTGATATAACTAACTCTAGTGATGTCTAAATGTGTGACACATATAGGAGTGAAAACAAGAAAGTGAGTCGCACTTGTGACAAGTAGAAAACATGAAAACAACACTTAAAAATGGGAACGAAATTTAAAGTGATACATGCTAGAGTGAAGATAACATAAAAATGAAATTTTTTAAAGTGTAAGCAAGAAAAAGAGAAAACCGTGAACGCGAATGCAACACTTGTGAAAGCAAACGTCCACAGAAGCGACAGTTGGGAAAACTCACTGAAATCAAAGTACAAATGCAACCAAAGTGAGGGGGACTCTCAATGAAACTATACACTTACTGTCAACATAGCTTGAGAATTTCAACTACACTGTCTTGATGAACTGTGCTATTCTTGTTCAAGATTGTATAAAGAAGCGCACTTATAGATTAAAAAATATTGAGCATGTGACTATGACAATTAAAAATGGGAAGAATACTTAGAAAATTTTCAAAACATCAATCAAACATGAAGAGACTATGGAACCACAAATCGTAAGATCCTCAATAGGCTCCAAAATTCAAGTATAGGAAAAATTTTGGAGGGTGTTGATCATAGCGTCAACGCAGTCCTATTTGCAAGACTTATGTATAAATACATGTATAGCTGGCTCTAATGTGGGCATTTCATTTAGTAAACACCATGCTTATATTTAGGCCTTATCTCTATTTCATGGTGAGTTTAAATGTTTATTTCAAGCCTCAATTTTTTGTTTCATTTAATTAGTTAAAAATGGGATAGTGTAACACCTTGTTTTCCTCAGTTTTATAATTATGACTTAGTATCATCATGAGCCATGACAGAGATATTTTAATGATTTTTGAACTATCATAAACAAATTATAAAAAGTTTAAATGTACCATGCTTAATTAACAAAATTTGTGGAGCCATTGATTGAAGGGTGGAGCACTAGTACCAACCATGTTATCACAAGAAAAAACTGGTGAGGGAGTTGGGGAACTACCTTGCACGCCATGTAAACCCATTTTCCCAAGACCCATATTTCCAAAATTTATAGAAATTTAAATTCAAAATTACTTCCCTATATTTCTTTGTTCGAAAAAGTAGTTATTGAAAGATAGTTGGGTAGTTTGGAAGCTAAAAAACCACAATTATGGAGGTATGGAGGGATGGTTGGGATAGTTGAAATTTTTTAGGAAATGGTACTAGAAATTACCCATCTCAAATTCTTAGCTTGACCCATAAATTCCTTTTCCACAAGCAAGAGGAATTGTGAGTTTGTTTTCTAGGGGAAAAAGGATGCACGTGGGGGTCGAATTATTCATTTTTTTTATTGTGGTGAGACTACTAAAGATCCCATGAGTGTAGAGGACTAGTTTTAGAAGGGAAAAAACTATTTGAATCAAAAGAGTGTTTATTGCTAATATTTAGAAGTAGATAAAAATTCCTATGTTGGCCAAAAAGCATGCCCAATGGTGTGGAATATGAATGGTGTCAATTCTTAAGTGTTTGGGCATGGCAAATTTTGAATTTGAATACAAATTTTAAGTAGGAAAACCCAACCATGAATAAGGAAAAATAGGACCATGAATTTGATGTTGGTTGGGTTGGATAGTAGGAACTGAGAGGGAAGGATGTTGAGAGACTCCACAAGTAGTGAAGAGACTCCCTTGTGCAGCTACAACTAGCTAGGAAATTATATGGGCAATCCGTGGAAGTCCTAGCTCAGTGCTTAGAAGGTTGCTGCCATTTATTTATTGTGAAGGAGAGTGGCCTTCACGCCCATTAGTTTCCTGAGAATCTAATTTCTCCTAGTGGTATCATGGCCAACCTAGGGGGTGGTTATTTGTAGATAGAGATAGGCATAGTAGGGCCTTTGGTTGGGTGGAAAAGAGGACATTGTTTTTCAATTGCGGGCTATTGAATTTCACGTAAGTCTCTTCATTTTCCTTATTGATGTTTATTTGTTGTAAATTTTATTTGATGTTATTGGTTAAATTAATATTTCCTGCTAAATATGATTTTGTAATAATGAATTTATGTGTCGTTGAGTAAAAATTATGTTGATGGAATATGGTGTTGATGATGCCATTAAAATTTTAACACTTGGCCTCAATAATAGGCTTCATGGGTGAATAATTGAGATTTTATAGGAAGACTAAGCAAGATTTAGTCTTCATAGAACATTTTAAGATAAACTTTAAAAAATTTACTAGAGAACTCATTGATTCTTACAAATCCTAGTCTAGGGGTCCACTTGGATCCTTGAGCATTAAGTGATATTTTTCTCCTCATGCACACTCCAAAGATTCTCATTATTAGTTCTTCCAAAAAAAATATTATGTAGTTTAGTCTTGGGTTGAAGGGTTGTAATATTGTGTTATGGTTTGGGTGGAAAAGTGTAAACTCTAGTCTCCACCTGGAATCATTATGAGAAATCTCACTATAACCTTGAAGGCCTTTAATCCCACTCTAGAGTCAAGGAAAATTTGGGATGTACATAGTTCCTTGGATGCTTAATACGTTGAATATATATATATATATATATATATATATATGGATGTCAACATTGTGAGTATTTTAGTGTCATGTTTGTTTTAGAAATTGGACAACAATAGATAAAAGGAATATGATAGCATATGTTTATTGAAAAAACCCCTCTACAACCATATTTATGAAATTTGGTGGTTGTACCAAGTAGAAACTAAAATATTTACGAGGATAACTTAGTCCTAAAAGTATGGCATCAAAAGGTAATGTTATTCCTTTCAACGCAAATTCCTTGTGCTATGGAAAAGTTATACTAAAAGAATCCTACCAAGAGATAATTACCATTCCTATAATAGTTTTCTTAGAGGCCCTTTAGGGAAAAATAAATTCACCCTTGCAACATCCTTCAATGGATGATACCCATTATTGGTCGAGTTTATCCTGAAGGGAGAAATGTTATCAATATGCATGGTTACACCTACACCCACTGATACTTGTAATAGTGTGCACACACCCACATATATCTAGTCTATACATAATAAAATATGTTGCATTTTCATAGTGATTCTCATGTACTCTATGGAGTGAGTTTAGAATTCCATAATTATGACATTAGACAATCGATTTTGTGTAAATGCTAAAGTATTGGTATACATAGGCATGCAGATAATTGATATGAATTTGAAAAACAAGATTTCTTACATAATTTGGGAGTTATATCTCAAACTATATAGTAGTCCCTTCTCTAATACATATAGCCATATTTAGATCTTCTTATATCATGTGATTAAATATTAATGAAATTATCATCATGAAGGAGGCTTGTATTCCTATGGAGTAAAAAGGGGAAATCAATATGTCAATTAAGGCCTAAGAATTATATCAAAGTACTGGAACGAGTTGATAGAAGTATCTAGGAGTATTCATATGTCAAGGAAATCCCTTGGAAAACACAAAAAGTGTAAATCTTGGAATCCTTGAAAGAGTCAATGCTGACCCTCAAGATTTCAAACTAAATTTTTTCTTATCACGAAAGATTGAAATCTTGACACCAAAAAAGTTGTCTCATGCAATATGTAACTTTGTATTGTGAGAAAAACTACTTATCATGCAACACATATCATTAAAAAATTAATATATTGTGTAATATAGAAATCATCGTTAGTGATTATTCCTTGTTCAAAAATACATGAAATTATATCATTAGATTAAAATGTATGAAATCTTGTGATACATGGATATATATTTCACCTCTTGAAAGTTTGTATCAATGTGAAACACATCATTTATTATAGGTTTGATAACATTCGGAACCAATGAAACATCGCTCCATAGAGTCTCCTAAAAGTTGTTGTGGTACAAATGTTATTTACTTTACAAACCAGAAGTTGGATATGAGGAAGATTGTAAACATTATCGTGGTGTTTAAATCTTGGTCAAGCACACACTAGGTCTATCTATTGAAGATGAAACACCATTTTATCTCGAACGTTATAAGAGATCAAGTCCTCTAGCATAGCATCTTATAGTTGTTTATGTGATACATTAGCTTTATCACAAGGTAGAACACTTTTGTTAGAGGTAAATCGTGTTGCTTGGAATCCCACCATAACTATCATTTTTTTTTATATCGATGCAATAAAAGATCTCATTATGTTACAAATATATTATGAAGAAATAATGAAAAAGGAACAAGTAACTTCAAAACCTCACTACTAAGCACTATATTACACCATGTGATAGTTGGGTTGATGCAAAAAACTTATGTTGTAGTTTAATAACACAAAATAGGGTTATGAACCATCAAAATGTGGACATAAAAGATTTACAATATGCGATGTATCATTTTTATAAGTAGCTCAAATGTGATGCCTCACATCATGAACTCTTTTTCAGATGCAATATGATTGGTTCCGAAGGATATTGTTCCTCCAAGCAAACACATTATCAAATTAAGGGTGATATCTGGAAAAGTGGCCACAATGATTTGTAAAAATGTTGACATGATTTAGAGATGAAAGAGTAATACTCTTGTGATATCTATTGGGCGAGAAATGAGTTCAGAATTTCACAAATTTATAATTAGTAGAAGGCTCTTGTGAAAAACATGACTAAATAACTAGATTTAACATTTACAAGATATTTGAGATAAAATTTCTATAAGACCCAATTTGCTTTAGTGGCAATTGAAGGTTGGGTATATTGAATCTAGAAGTGGTTTGAGTGTACTTATTTTTTGTCAGAAAATATCATTTATATGCCTTAAGCATGGGGAATCTGGGCTTTGGAAACCTTCCAACAAAGCCCTTATACAACCTTGAAATTTGAGTGTTAAGTGTGTAAAAGGGATATCCATTGGGATTTGTTACATATATAAAAGCCATCTTAACCTCATCCTTTTGTTTCCCTTGGAATGATAATTATGACTACACTCTTTCCTTTTGGAATGGGTAGCATATGATATGGTGGAGTGCTAAAGGCATATATATTGAGTTAATTTCATGGTTAATTTAGGGGGCTTCACAGGAAGAGGATTTTTCTTCCCCCGTAGCATTTCATTTATAGAAAGTATTTACCCTATGAAAGGCCTCAAGACTCTTGCATTAATCCATCATATGAAGAACCTTATATTGGGCTAATAGAAGTATTTTTATAGATGGAATTGCATGTCACCAGGAGAGGATTTTTCTCCCCGTGACATGTTTCTCATAGAATTTGTTTCCCTTGCAAAAAGTATTAATACTCATGCATTAATCCTTGAGACGAGGATCTCTATATTGGGCCAATAAAAATAATTTGATGCATGAAATTTCATGTTGGGAAAACGATTGTGTGCCCAAAAACTTACTGACAAGAGCTATGATTGAGGGATATGTGTGTGCCTAGGGAAGGAAATGTTTCCCCACAATACAGAGAATTGGGATCCCTCCTTATACATGAAGACAATTATTTCCAATGTAGGAGTTGGAGACAAGCCAATAAGTTGTAAAACCCAAATAAAAGAATGAGACCACAACGAGTAGAATAATATAGTCATCAAACCATCCAAATTCCTCAAGGAATCCCATGTTATCATTGGGAGATAATTTTTGGATCCATGTAATATGGATTGGAGTAAGTGTGTTTATCCTTGGAAATATGATGTGTTATTGAGGTGGGATGAGGATATACTTGATCACGGGTTGGTTATTGTATTGGATGTGGGGTATTATATAAATAAATTCCTTGGATACAATACATCACACCACAAAGAAATTATGGAGGCAATCTAATTCACTAATACAATATTAGTGCACCAGGAAACCCCTCTCACTAGCATGATGAAGAGTTAATCCTCGCGATTCCTGATGAGGAAACTATATAAGCCACATGCTATCATTAGGTTAGATATGGTTTTAGAGCTAAGGGTAGAAAAGGAAATGATAATAAGGGAACAATAAAAGAAGATATAACTCGATGTTGTGTTGATGCAAAGTTTGTATAAGGCTAAGGAACAACAAGTTCTAATGATGCAAAGAGAAAGCATTCCAAGGTGTAGATCCCATTATATATTTAGAAACATGGGCCAACTACTATAAATACAGGGAAGAGTACATCAAGGAAAAGGAATATAAGTACTAAGGTGGACACATCCAATGAGATTCTTCTACAAATTCGTCTAGTGAAAGGACTACTTCAGATAAGTTTTCAAATAATGGTTCCAAGCCTGCTACCCATAAGAAGAGGAAGAAGAGATTCAAAAAATATACAACATGAAGAATTAAATAAGGAAAAACCAACTTCTTTTCATGACGAAATAAAGAAAGGTAAAAAAAAAGAGGCATGCTTATTGGCACTAAAAAATTACTTCTGGGTACACAATTACTTGGGAAAGATGAAAGTTAGCGTATATTCAATATGAATTATCAGGCTTCCATATGGTGGAAATATCTTAGATATGTTATTGAAATTAATGAATTTTACATGGAACCAAATTGACAAATACTTCTAAAAGGAATACTTGTCAAAAATATATTATGATGGTAGGATCAAGGAGTTCATGAGTTGAAGCTAGGGAAACTAACCATGGATGAAAATGCTAATACATTTTTGGAGTTTTTGCATTATGTACCTAATGAGGGCCAAAAATGACCTCATCAGCATGTAAGGGAAGCCACCCGGTCATAGCCCCAACTAAGTCATTTTTCGCTTGATTTAGTGGTTCCAACTAGTTCAATTGGGTCCAATTACCCCCTCTCTCCTTTCTGACTTGTGGCATTTTTATTACTTGTCAAACAAGGAGAAATATATCATAATTAATATCTTGGTGTTAGCTTGTAAAAAATCAACACTTAAATTGACTTGAAGGCTCAACCAAGCCACACATAAAAATTTCCCCTTTAATAAGAAGACTTCTAAAAATGCAAAATTAAATCTATGCAAAACTATTCTAAGATGTAGGTAATAAAAAACAAATTCTAATTCTATCTCAATTAGGGTGACATAGATCTACCCCAACAGAAAGCCAAATATTTATAGAATGGGGATTTAACATGTCTCTCTTATGATGAATATCTGGCTAATGAAATAGTTCTACTAAATTATATTGTAGTTACCAAAATCATTCTCTATTTGAAGATCAAATAACAATGAATGATTGATTCTTGAAACCATGGAAAAAGTTCTCATAATTTCAATAGTAATTAAATCAATTTTAGATGACAAATTTCTGAGTAAATATTTACTGATAAATTTGATTTAAACACTTGATCAAATGATATGATCAACAATAGATACACAAGACTTGACAAATTAGAAAGTTGATCTATAAGATAAAGATTCACATTCAACAAAAGTGCATGATATAGAACGATTTACATAGACACGTCATTACTTAAATGAAATTTGTATTATAAATAAAAGTACTCTAATACAAATTGATGAAACCTTATCTCTTGCTCTGTTTCCAATTCAATCTCCAACAGTCTCTTTAAAATGACCATCTCTGCTCGTTGAGAAAAGAATTACGAAAGTGTTGTTTCTATCTCATTCACAGAGATTGTATTCTAAGAAGAAAATCCTTATTTTATCAAATTTGAGTTTTTCTCCTCCTTCCTACAGATATAATCCCTTATACAAAAGTGCTTCAGAGCTTCTAGTTGTAGGGAAGAGGAACCCCTTCCCCATTCTCAAAATCCATATTAAATAATTTATAAAAATTTCCCAAAATGGAGAACTGTTTGGGAGTGGTTAAAATCCTAATATTTTGAAGCTGTAAATATTCTTCTCCTCCTTTTTTGTTTCCATCCAATTGGTCCAAGTATTCTTTGTCCCATTTCTTCCAATTGTTCTCCTGCCAAAAACCAATAAAAATAAAATAAAATTACAGATCTAAATCATAATTACAAAATTGGGGAAAATAAACTCTCATATGAAAATTAAATTAAATAAATAAAATGAAGGAAAATTGTGCTCTCATTGATTAATTTCAGAGCTTATATTTCTGAAAGGAGCTACCATGAAACCAATTTTGCAACAACAGAAGTTTGGGTAGATGAAATTGTTTCAACAAATTTTGCCAACTTAATTTTTTTGTTACAATTTAGTAACTTCATTTTCTACTAAATTTTTGGCATATGAAATGTGCATATTTAGTTAAGTTAATGCTCCCAATTTTTTCTCCTCAATTCTAGCTTTCCAACGAATTATGATGTATTTAATTAAAATTCTTAATTAAATTAACTTAATAAATCTTAATTAACTCTTAATTAATTACATTTATTAAATTAATTAAACATATACAAATCAATTAAAATTATAATATTAACTTATAATTACAATTTATTAAATTAATTAAAAATACAAATTCATTTTATTTAAAATAAATTAATTTAAGTTATTAAAATATTAAAAATATGGGAAAGCGTGCTAAGCTCTTTATGAAATAGAGAGGAGTAATAAGGAGGGATTTTAAATATATGTGCATGGGAGGAAGGGAGGTATAAGGGGCTTAAGTAGGAGGATCTTGAGAGAAATATCTCAAGAGGAATAAGGAACGAGAGAAAAGGGAGGTAGGCCCACGTGGAGAAAACTACAATCACTTTTATTTTGAATTTTTAGGATTAAAATGAACTAGGTATTCCACTTTATAATTATCTATGAAAATTAAAAACACCATTATGATGGTTCTTGGGATTTGGGATCCCTGTAATTTTTTTAAAAATGATTTTAAATTGGGATCTGAGATTTCCAATATATATATAGAGGTTCTTGACTGCGGTGATTTTATAGGGAAATTAGTAATAAAGATAATAAAAAATCAATATTTATATTTTAAAATTAATTAATTTATAAAGATTAAAATAATAAACATTTTGCACATTTTTTAGTCCATGAAATAAAAATCACTGAAATTTTGAATGAGCAGTGTTTTCAAATCGTAAGTCCAAATGTGATGAAATGAAAATCGATGGAAAGCTAGTGAAATAGAATGCAATGAAGCAATCAAAATGCAAATCCAAAGAAACAAAAAATTCGCAAAAACGTTGTACAATGAAGCAAATGAAAGCATTAAAGGGCGATATGCCTAGAATTTATGTATAGGGTCCCCATTATTATTATGAAGATAATAAATTAAAAATGGGGGAGGTTGTGATTTTACTACAAGAATAGTGACACATGGGAAATAACCAACTATCTCTGTTTAAAAGGTAATGTGCTTAATTTTACCCAAAGGTTAAAATGATGAATTCTATTAAGTCGTCAAACAATAAAAAATTTCCCATGGGTCCCACATTAGTGATTCAAGCAATATAAGTTAAAAAAAAAAGGTACTTAAAACAAATTGAGTCTAAAACCATGAATCCAAATTTTGGAGAATATTAATATTTAAGGTTACCTCATGAGTAATAGAACAAGATACATATAGTGTGTTTTAGATAAATAATATATCCATCGATATGAATGGTCTTTAACATTGCTTCACTGCTAGCGAGCTTAGTCAGAACCCCGACGAAGTTGTATTTTAATGCCATACAAGCATGGTCCCGCTGCTAGCGAGCATCCATAGCTCCGACGAGTTTACATGTATTTCCCATGCTTCCCCTTTTGATCACCCTTTTGATAAGCACATTTTCGAGCCAAGTTTATGATGTAACTGAGTGAAAGAGGTGGGATGGAAAAATAAACATAAGAAAATAGATATAATACTTGCATAACGTTGACTATGTACCCTTTCCCACGATTATCAATCTAGAAGCTTTTATAGAGTGGAAGGATGGAAGGGATTCATTGAGTTAAACTCAAGGTCATTTCTTTCCTTAAAAAGATGAAATACATCACTTAGAAAAGATGCATGTTCCCCCATGGAAAATATTTAAAGCAAGAGAGCTTTAGAATTCAATAAATATATCCCTTTAAGGTAAATAAAACCCATGAAATTGACAGAGTAAAAATTTTCCATGTCTGCCAACCAATGTTGGGTAAGAAAAACCATTTTATATAAATCTTGGTAATATCAGCAAATTCAATCCAGAACCAACAACAAAACCAACACATCAAAAATTGCAAATGAAGAAAGATAAAATGAAAGAAATCCCAAATTAAAAAGAAAACCCCAACAAGGCTAACTATAAAAATGTCTCAATGAAAGAGTAAAATAAGACAAACATGTGTGTTCGTCTTATATTGCAATTTTAATAATTTCCATCTTGCAGAGTTATAATCAATTAGGCTCTCAAACCATAAAGTGAATAACAAATATGAGGTCAAATGAAACCAAATGAGAATTTTCTACCCTTTGCAAATTTTCTGGTTTTAAGCCAAAGCCTGCATGAGAACATATTAACAATTTTATAATAAGAACAAGGCTTGTGAAACAGTTGAAGGTTTAGGGACTCCCAAATTTAGCTGACTTGATGAACATCATTATTGCTCTTCCAAAACTTGAAAACAAGGAAAACAAGGAATATGAATTCCAAATATGAGCAAGTAGGAGTGTAAAACAATTCTTGGAGAACTGCAAGGATAGAACTTAAAATTAGCAAAAATTGAAAACAAAAATGAAATGAAAAGTGTAAAAAAATTGAAAAGGATGAAAATGGGTATATAAGACTAACCATTGAAGAATTTTATTAAAATTTTACCTGAGAGATATCAATTTTATCCAACAAAAGATAACCTCTTCTTTTAATTGGAATTAAAATTGTGAAGAAGTGGTTTTCCATGAAGTTTTCATTGGCCCAAAATCATCACTTTAGTGAGCAGTAATGCTAGAAAAATCATGTTTAATGTTCAAGGAGTCAGAAGTAAACAAAGTCCATGACAAATGAAAATTAATATTTGCTTCTTTATGAATTACAATGACAATTATTCATTGTTTTCTCTTTTCATTTGATATCAACCCCAAGATATACATAAAATATAATAGAATCAATCTCCAAGTCCAACTTATGTAGTAATATATATATGTGTGTGTGTGTGTGTGTGTGTGTGTGTGTGATCACTAAAATGGAGTGATAGACATAAACAATCCAAAAAGGAAAAGAATCTATAATCAAAATTAACCATGATCCATTACGTTTGGACATTCTGAGTTTGCTTACCAATTTCCAGTGTTAACATAATGAATGTTTTGAAATTACAATTACTCAGTTAAATCCGATAAACAGTATGAATCGGAAAAAAAATATGTACATTCACTTCAAGTAAGCATGCATGCATCCGAGCAAAAAGAAATAAATAGAGCAAAAATCCAATAGATATGTACAAGGTGTAAATGATGTCACTCGGGGGTCAGAATTTCAGAAGGACTTCAAAATTATATTTAAATCACATTTATGAGATTTTGAGATTCTAAGATGATGTAGAGAAAAGAAGAATTTGTAATAAAGCGAGAGTGTGGGCCATATCGATTAAGTGGATGATGTGGAGCTCAGATTGTAGGATCTCATATAATACTTAAAATGGAATTTATAAAAAGTTATGAGGTTCTGAGGTTCCAAACTATGTGGGGTTGCGAGATGGAAAGGTTATGAGAAGCCGAGATAGCGGGAAGGCATGTTTACTAATAATCTAGGATCTCATATCTCAGATCTCGGGTATCAGATTCTTGGAAAAATCTATTTCTGAAATGTTATGAGATTGGGAAGACCCAACATTTCAATGCTTCCAATATTTCGACATTAAAGAAAAATGTACTTAAACAATAGTCATGGCTCTAGGCTGAAGGAATGCATTCCCAACCATAGCGATTCATGTGCACACACCATGTAAGATGGACAATCAGTAATCTTGGGATTTTAAAAAGGACACAACTAAGAGATACAACAAGATGAATATTGTGATGTAGAGGTCTAATGTAAATGAAAAATATCATGATGTGCAGAGGTATGGAAATGGGAAAAAGTATTTATACGATTGATGCTAGATTCTTTGTAATTTTCCTTTTCTTGTAGTTCCTTTTATTAATTGTTTGAAATGTAGGAAACTATAGGCCCGTGGAAAATTTAAACAAGGAGCCAAGCTTTTATTTGATCTGCATCGAGAAAATATTATGACTTCCCTTGCAGATTTGTAAAACAAAGGGAATATAACGAAAATAATTTTTACAGAGCACATAAAATAGAAATTATGATGAGAAAATAAATAGTTCCATGAATATTTTGTGGATTAGAAAATACTAATTGCTAGCTTTATCTTATAAATGCTTTTATTTACAAAATCAAGTCTCAAAATCCATCTAATGAGGACCTTATATATCTCGCAATTCCCCCGTGTATTATCATATAGAAATGCTTTGTGAATTAAACATTTGAATTATTAAGAGCGCATGATTGTAAAAATTCTTTGGTGTTGGCATTGATGTGTGTTACAATGTTGCAGATTTGTTGTTGGTTGGCATTGATTTCAACCTAATTGTTTGGGTTACAAGTGAGTTGGTCATGCATGTGTATGCGTGGCTATAGGTGGATTTTGTATGGATGATGTGTAGATGGTCCTTGGCATGTCTACTAGCATGGGGATGTGACTTTCAGGTGTTGTATATAGAGTGTGATCAGAGGATTTCATGGTCCTCATGATCATGTTGTTTTTAAGTTGGATGATGGTGTGTCGTACTAGTTTGGAGGCCTTCCCATGATGATTATCTTCTTGATAATGTTGTGGCATATAGGTCTTGGTCACTGCTATAGGAATTATAGAAGAGGAGCCTTGTTAATTGGTCTCCATGTCTTGGTTTAGGTCTCCCATGTTGATGATGCTATAATTTGGGATTGGAGAGGGTATACATGTGTCAATGGATGCTTGGTATAGTTGTAAATGTGTTGGAGGATGTATGACATGTTCTAGAGCTACATAATGTTGGAAGAGATGTTGTAGCTAATTTTTATGGCCCAGATGTTTATTATGGTTGTTGGTTGGTATCCTACTCAACCTAATTTGATTGAGGATGATGACAGTGATGTGGCAATGACTTGGTGAAGTGTTGCAGAGGTGCCACTGACTTCTAGAGGTCCTATAGAGGCTTTTCAAGCTCTGAAAGAAGGTGGAGTAGTTTTTGACATGAGGAAATATGTTTTCCTTCATCCTATGCCCTGGTCGCATGGATGTTGAGTCACGGGAATGACTGAAAAGCTCCAGTTGCTAGAAAGAAAGCATATGGGAGCGACTAAGGGGTTCCAGTCACATGGATCCTATGTTGTGCGTGTGATCAAGTATTTTCACGAGTTTTTCTCCAGATTCCTCGCACTCCTCAGCTAATTTTTGTGTTGTGGCGATTTTCTTGGTCGAAACTTTTCCGCATATGGTTAGAAAAGGTAATGGAGCCTCTAGAAGTTGATTAAGGCTAAAGACATCAAAAGGCTAATGGAGTAATTGGTTTGATTTGGTCAAGAATATTATCTCAAAAAAATATGAAGCGTGTGGAAAGGTTTTTGAATGGTCCATAACCTGTAGCATTTACTAAGTGACTCAACACAAAAAATTGATAAGTAAAGGAATACATTGATTCTATTTGGTTGGATGTTTGGAGAGTGTGTGAATATGCCATTGTGAAGGTATATATATATATATATAAGACTTGGATTAATGTGTGATCACTAAAATGGAGTGATAGACATAAACAATCCAAAAAGGAAAAGAATCGATAATCAAAATTAACCATGATGCATTACATTTGGACATTCTGTGTTTGCTTACCAATTTACAGTGTTAACATAATGAATGTTTTAAAATTACAATTACGCAGTTAAATCCGATAAACAATTTGAATTAGAAAAGAAAAAAATATGTACATTCACTTCAGGCAAGCATGTAGGCATTCGAGAAAAAAGAAATGAATAGAGCCAAAATACAATAGATATGTACAATATGTAAATGATCTCACTCGGAGGTCAGGATTTCAGAAGGGCTTAAAAATTATATTTAAATCACATTTGTGAGATTTCGAGATTCTGAGATGATATAAAGGAAAAGAATAATTTGTAATAAAGCAAGAGTGTGGGCCATATCAATTAAGTGGATGACGTGGAGCTTGGATGCTTGGATCTCATATAATACTTAAAATGGAATTTGTAAAAATTTACGAGGTTTTGAGGTTCCAAGCTATGTGAGGTTGCGAGATGGAAAGGTTATGAGGAGTCGAGATAGTGGCAAGGCATGTTTACTAATAATCGAGGATCTCATATTTCAGATCTCGGGTATCAGATTCTTGGAAAAATCTATTTCTGAAATGCTATGAGATTGGGAAGACCCAACATTTCAATGCTTCCAATATTTCGACATTAAATATCAATGTACTTAAAAAATAGTCATGGCTCTAGGTTGAAGGAATGCATATCCAACCATAGCGATTCATGTGCACACACCATGTAAGATGGACAATTAGTCATCTTGGGATTTCAAAAAGGACACAACAAGATGAATATTGTGATGTATATCAGGTCTAATGCAAATGAAAAATATCAGGATGTGTAGAGGTAAGGAAATGGGAAAAAGTATTTATACGATTGTTGCTAGATTCTTCGCAATTTTCCTTTTCTTGTAGGCCCTTTTATTAATTATTTGAAATGTTGGAAGCTACAGGCCCATGGAAAACTTAAACAAGGAGCCAAGTGTTGATTTGATCCACATCGAGAAAATATTATGACTTCTCTTGAATATTTGTAAAACAAAGGGAATATAAAGAAAACAATTTTTACAGAGCACATAAAATAGAAATTTTGATGAGAAAATAAATAGTTTTATGAATATTTTGTGGATTAGAAAATATTGGTTGCTAGCTTTATCTTAGAAATACTTTTATTTACAAAATCAAGTCTCAAAATCCATCTAATGAGAACCTTATATATCTCGTAATTTTCCCGTGTATTATAATATAGAAATGCTTTGTGAATTAAACATTGGAATTCTCAAGAGCGCATGATTGTAAAAATTCTTTGGTGTTGGCATTGATGTGTGTTACAATGTTGCATATTTGTTGTTGGTTGGCACTGATTTCAGCCTATTTGTTTGGGTTACAAGTGAGTTGGTCATGCATGTGTATGTGTGGCTACAGTCGGTTTTGTATGGATGATGTGTAGATGGTCCTTGGCATATATACTAGCATGGAGATGTGACTTGCAGGTGTTGTATATAAAGTGTGATCAGAGGATGTCATGGTCCTCATGATCATGTTGTTGTTAAGTTGGATGATGGTGTGTCGTACTAGCTTGGAGGCCTTCCCATGATGATTATCTTCTTGATAATGTTGTGGCATATAGGTCTTCGTCGCTGTTATAGGAATTAGAGAAGAGGAGCCTTGTTGATTGGTCTCCATGTCCTGGTTTAGGTCTCCCATGTTGATGATGCTATAATTTGGGCTTGGAGAGGATATACACGTGTCAATGGATGCTTGAAATAGTTGTAAAGGTGTTGGAGGATGTATGACATGTTCTGGAGCTACATAATGATGGAAGAGATGTTGTAGATAAGTTTTATGTCCCAGATGTTTAGTATGGTTGTTGGTTGGTATCCTAATCAACCTACTTTGCTTGATTATGATGACAGTGATGTGGCAGTGACTTGGTGAAGTGTTGCAGAAGCGCCAATGACTTCTAGAGGTCCTATAGAGGCTTTTCAAGCTCTAAAAGAAGGTGGATTAGTTTCTGACATGAGGAAAGATGTTTTCCTTCATCCTATGCCCTGGTCGCATGGATGTTGAGTCATGGGAATGACTGAAAAGCTCCAGTTGTTGTAAGGAAAGAATATGGGAGAAACTAAGGGGTTCCAGTCACATGGATCCTATGTTATGCGTAAGATCAAGTACTTTCACGAGTTTTTCTCCAGATTCCTCGTGCTCCTCAACTAATTCTTGTGTTGTGGCGATTTTCTTTGGCGGAACTTTTCTGCATATGGTGAGAAAAGGTAATGGAGCTTCTGGAAGTTGATTAAGGTTGAAGACATCAAAAGGCTAGTGGAGTAAGTGGTTTTATTTGGTCAAGAATATTATCTCGAAAAAATATAAAGTATGTGAAAAGGTTATTGAATAGTCCATAACCTGTAGCATTTACTAAGTGACTCAACACAAAAAATTGACAAGGAATACATTGATTCTATTTAGTTGGATGTTTGGAGAGTGTGTGAAGACTACAAAAAATATTGTGGGTAGCCATGACAAGATTGGAGAGGAGAAAAAAATTCATCAGAAGAAACAAAATAGAAATTTGAAAGGAGCTTCTATGCGAATAATATCATACACTCCTAGAGGTTATAGTAGTAGAGTTCAAAAGACAATCAAAATTCATTTTCTCCCTTGATGAATGATATTGAGTGTTTCAATTGTCACTAGATTAGACATGTGGCATCCTATTGTAGGAGCAACTTGGACATGGCCCTCCAAGTCTTCACAGAACATTGTAGGGGTTTACATGGCGGCTTGGGGTTCATCGTGATGACACAGGGCTTTGAAACATTCAAACGGGTCAATGGTTTCGTTCTTGGCGTAGAGGACAGTTTGTGGTTTTTTCATGTGGCATAGGCAGTAAGGTGGTTTCTTTCAGGGGGATGCGATAAGAGGTTGGGGCGACATGTGGCAGGACGGGATGGTAGTAAAACTGCCCATATCGCAAGCCCCAAAGGTTTTTAAACCTCGGGTATGTGGGGGTGCGACAAGGCACGGTGGTCATTGGATCGTGAGCAGTGGATCAGATGGTGGGTGGGGTTTGATGAAATGGCAGGCTATATGATGTGGGGCCGAGGTTATATAATAAAGCAAAGGGTTTTTTATATGCGGGGTTTTTATAATGTGGGGCTCAAGGTAATTTAAAGCGGAGGTGCTTAACATATAGTGGGTTAGGGTTATATGAGAGTGGGGAAATAGGGTTTTTACAGCGAGGGCTAAAGTATAAAGGGGTCGGGGTGTTTTAACACAATGGGGTCGGGTATTTTAAATAAACTGAGCTTATTCACAAAGAACGGGTCCCAAATGAAATTAAATTTATCTTAAAACAATGTAAAAAATGGGTTTTTTACATTGTTTTTATGGCAAAAGGGGAATGAAAGAAGGGGAGAGGATTTTATCAATGGGAGTGGGGTTTTGGGTAGGGAAAACGGTGAGAATGAGGGTTTTAGGGTAAAACATGGAATTACAGGGTAAGAGAGTGATCTAAATAGGTAAAATGAGAGATAGTGAATAGGTTAAATGGAAAATAATGAAGGCAGTGAGATTTCTAAAAATAAATGAAAGTCAAGGAATGTTATTTTCAGCAGACTGTAGAAAATCCATAGTCATCTAGTGATACTGTATAATACAGGAGACTAACAGAGTACAAGAGGTGGAATATCTGGGTCATATTGTATCTTAGGAGGGTGTTAAGGTAGACCCTAACAAAATTAAAGCCATTAAGGAATGGAAAGTCCCCACAACCATAAAGAAGTTGTCAGGATTTCTTGGGTTAACAGGGTATTATCGCAAGTTTTCCAAGAATTATGGTAAAATAACAACACCTCTAACAACATTATTGAAGAAAGATGCATTTTCATGGACTCCTGAAGCAACTAAGGCGTTTGAACATTTTAAAGAGAAAATTTTCCAAGCATCGGTCTTAGCTACGTCAAACTTCACAAAAACCTTTATTGCGGAATGTGATGCCTCAGGAAATGGAATTGGTGTTGTTCTAATGAAAGAAGGAAGACCCATTTCTTTTGAAAGTCGTCCAATCAAAAGAAATTATTTACAGAAAGCTATTTATCAGAAGGAAATGTTGGCAATACTACATGCACTAAAGAAATGGAAACCTTACCTAATGGGAAGAAACTTCAAGATAAAAACTAATCATGATAGTCTTAAATAATTTTTGGAACAAAGACTATCTTCAGAAGAGCAGCAAAAATGGGTCACAAATATGTTGGGTTATGAATTTGAAATCATCTACAAAAAAGGGAAACTAAATGTTGTTGCAAATGTACTCTCAAGAAAGGATGAGGATGTGGAAGCATTACTTTGTGCCATTTCTATTATCCAATCAGATTGGATAATCGAAGAAAGAGAGGAATGGAAAAATGACGAAGAAGTATGGAAACTCATTCAAAAGTTGCAGCAAGATCCCAGTACATCTGATACATTTAGTTGGAAAAATGATCCCCTATGGTACAAAGATCACTTATATCTTTGTAATAATTCCCAACTAAAACAAAATATTCTTTTGGAATTGCACACCTCTCCCTTAGGAGGACACTCAGGATATTTAAAAACTTACTACAGGGTGAAGAAATAATTTTTTTGTGACGACCTTAAATTTGATATTCAAAAGTTCGTGGTGGAATGTTTGGTTTTCTAGAAAAATAAAGATGAGACAATTAAGACCCTAGGTATACTACAACCTTTATCCATTCCAAATCAATGTTGGGAGGAGGTTTCAATGGATTTTATCACAAGTTTACCTAATTCTGAAGGAAAGAGTGTCATCATGGTGGTAGTTGATAGGTTTACCAAGTATGAACACTTTTGTGCATTATCTCATCCATTTAAAGCAAGGATAGTTGCTAATTCATTTATGGAAACAATTCAAAAGCTACATGGAAAAACAAAGATTAATGTAAGTGATAGAGATCCCATTTTCACTGGAAATTTTTGAACGAAATTATTTTCTTGTTTGGGTACTCAAATAGCTCATAGCTCATCTTATCATCCTTAATCTGATGGGAAAACTGAGATAGTGAACAAATTTTTGGAAGGATATCTTCGTTGCTTGTATCTTATTAACAAACACGATGGCTCAATTGGTTACCTATATCTGAATGGTGGTATAACACTTCCTTCCACACTGCAGTAAAAATGACCTCATTTATGGAACTTAATGGAAATCATCCGTTATCCATCACATCATATTTAAGAGAAAATTCTAAGTTTCAAGCAATGGAAGATCACATCGAGCAACAATAAAAAGTTCTCCAACTCTTAAAGGATAACCTAAATTTGGCATAGAATTGAATGAAACAACATGCATATCAACATCGCAACAAGATAAGTTTTGATGTAGGCGACTGGGTATTTTTACGACTACAACCATACAAATAAATGTCCCTCAAGAAAGCTAAGAAGGATAATAAATTATCACCAAAGTACTATGGTCCTTACAAGGTGTTGCAAAATATTGATACTATGGCTTACAAATTGGAGCTTCTTGCATCTTCCCGAGTGCACCCAGTTTTCCATGTTTCATGCTTAAAGAAGGTTATATGTGACAAACTTCTAGTTCAAAAAATATTGCTAGAACTTGATGAGGAAGGAAAAATCACATTGGAATCTGAAGCAGTCACGGAAACAAGAACTCGAAAACCATGAAATTGATCAATTTAAGAGTATATCATCAAGTGGAAGAACTTACCCACTTAAGATTCCACATAGGAGGATGATAATTTTATATAGAAACATCCAAAACTACTCAAGCATTGAGGACAACAATTTTTTTAAGGAGAGGGGCATGTTAGGGCCCTGTATTACTAATGTAGTCCCTTATTGTTGTTAGTGTATCCCCCTTATTGTTATTATTGTAAGATTTTAGTCCCCATATTGTTATTATTATGCCCTTACATTATTATTGTTAGGTTGGCTAGGATTATATTGTGACCCCGTGGACTCCTATATATAGAAAGGAGGTTTTTTCTTTTGTGTAATCCAATAATTGTTCATTTATGTAATGTAAAGGAGGTTTCCCCCTTGAAGAGGTTGATTTCTAAGTTATTGATCTCTCTTTTCTTCTATTTTGTGAGTTGGTTTCATAAAAAAACCACCTGGATGCTTACACTTTTCCCTTACCTATTGAAAATCTATACGTCTAGCCACAAAATATTCCACTTTCTTCTTTATATTCATAGAATAGTAGAACTTCTTCACCACTGTCAATGCTTTCTGATATCTTGGGTGACCTGAATATGTATTAACATGATATTACCTTAAGGTGAGCTTCTAGAGGTCACTATTGTACGAAACATAGATCTTGTCCCTAAATATAATACCATCTGTTGTGAGATCGTAGTCCACATCTTGATCACCTGTACCCTATTGTAACCTATGCCTAATACCCCTATACCTGTCATTTTTTTCCCTTCCTATAATATCTTATCCTATAGATCTATCCCATAAGAACTCATAGCTACTATAAATACAAGGAAAATACCCTCTAGTAGAGGTTATAAAGGAGGTTTTTAGTGTTATAATTTCCTAAAACTGTCAAAAAAACATTTGCTACAACATCTGTTTTTGGTAACGGAGCTTCTAATAGAACTTCAACACAACTAAAAAACATTGCGTGGCTGCAGGTTTTTACGTATTTTTTTCTCATCAGTGCATGCATCATGTGTGAATGCACTGGTGCATTTCACCATGTATGCACTGGTACTATAAATATCCCAAAATTTAGGATGGAAAACAAATTTTAGAAGCCCCGGGGTGTTTAGCAACGTCCCAGTGTGTATCACCCATAAAGACACACCAAGTCGATGGAAGGTGCATGCATTGACGTCGTTAAGGTATAAAAACACACAAGGTCATTTAGATTTTAAAACACACCGGGCCGTTAAGTTATAAAAACGCACCGGCGCATTAAAGGCAAACCATACCAGTGCATGCAATGCCTATCTGACTACCCAGGTGGTAGTCGTCGATAAAGTGCACCAAGCGTTCTAATTGGTATTGGTATTTGTGTGGTGCTCATAGGTCGTAGAAACGCACTGGTGCACAGTATCATACAAATGCACCGATGCGCGGTAACTAACATGCACCAGTGTTCATTTTCTATTTTTAGAAACATCGACCTATGACGGTGCAATTATTGTGATTTTTTAAAATTCATTATTCATCAAAATTCGACACATATCTTATAACAATATTCATATAAATTAAATTTTTATTAGTGAATTTAAATGTGATGTTTGGATTAATTTGTTATATCATATCATCAGATTTCACATCTCTTCATTATAATATTTGATCATCCATATATTTAATTAGTGGTGTAACATTTCACAACGACAATGGAGAACGCAATAGAATAAATTTAAAATATATATATATATATATATATATATATATATATATATATATATATATATATATATATATATATATATAGAACGCTCTTTGTCATACAAAATGGGATAGTTATTAGTATCCCTTTGTCTTTCAATTTGGACACTATGTCCATTACATTAAACAAAATGTCTAATTTCACAGACAAATATTTCAAAAAATACAATGCCTTGCTTTGATATCCAAATGTATTGATCATCATTCTTCGTTGGAACTGCTATCACTGCTCGAGCTACTTCCATGACTTGGGTTATTTGGAGGAATTTTTTGTTCATTTTGTTGATTGTTTTCCGCTTCTTCAAGTTCCATCTACAAACATAAAAATAAAGTGTAATGAGTGTATATACATTGATGAGAAAAATGAAAATTGCAATATTAAATAATATACATCAATGTAAATGGAAAAGAAATGTTCCATAGAAATAATTGACTCGTGAACTATACACATTCTTTCAAAACCAAATTTCATGCTCATGGGCATCCGTGTCTCTGGCTACAACACTGAATTTGGAATGACAGGTTGTGTCTCAGGCTCGCTTGAACTGCTATGTCTCTGGATACAACTCTGAATTTGGAATGAGAGCTTGTGGCTCAGGCTTGCTTTATGTGTCTTAAATCTTGTAGATGACCACCATTTTCCCCCTGTCAGGTACAAGGTGAGATGATGGGGAAAACTCAAATGAAAGATTGTTCAATATTCTAGAACAAGTTCTGACATATGACTTAAACATCTTCTTGGTTGTTGATGCCCATTGCCAAGAAGCGATCCATCCAAGATGAATCTTTGTTCTTGCAGGAAGCTTGTTTCTGAAGAATCTGTGTGAAGAATGAGTGTGGCGACCACAATGCTTGCATGGGTGAAGATAAAAATAGTGATATTTCATATGACCCTCGATCATAGTGTTGGAATTTTACAATTTGTTGTTGCTGCTATGGAAGAGGAGCAGAATCTGGAACATTTGTAAGTGATATATCATGAAGAAATATGACACTCTGAAATTGAATGTTGGAGTAGTCCGGAATATGAAAGGACAACTCCTTTTCATATCCAAGACCCGTTTTGTGCTTGTTGTGGACAAGCTCTTCCCAAGGTCTGATGATGGGCTTGGGAAGCGCATGCTGAATTTCGACACCTGCATGCAAATCTGCTCTTGTACTGGGCTCAATGATCTGAATAGCTTCTTGTTGTTGATGAGAGGTTTTTGCCGTGTTCTGAACAGAAACAAGTGCAGAATGACAACTCTTTTGCTAATTCTCATCTCGTTGAAGCTCTGACTCAAGTTGCAAAAATTCAATCTTGTCTTGTGCATCTTGTACACAAATTTGAATGTTTGAAAGAGAGGCTTAGCTAATTTAGATTGTGTTATCAGCAGCATACATGATTATATTTCCTAGTAACTCTAAAAAATAGTCAATTTGCACATTTAATATTCAAAAAAAGTTTTTTTTTTTGGTATTTTGGTAACCCCACACTTCAACAATCAACGAATCACAGAATAATGAAGAAAATAAATACTCACTTGCTAGGAAAAATCATCACTTAAGGATTTAGGCTCTTCAAATATGCCTCCATACATCATATGATCATCAAAACAATATATACTCTAACATGCCACTCACGGACTTCATAAAGTGAGAGAGTTCAACACATAAAAAATATATAATGAACGCTCCAAATTATAAACCTTGACATTCAACAAACCATATACCATAAGTAACATTCTTTAAAAAAATGTGCCATCGCCAAGAACAATGGCATGACATTCATGGAAAAACCGGCATGGAGAACCGCATATTTAAGATGGGAGTTACAACCTTCAAGACATACTAAGATCTCTCAACATATAGCATCCTCTAGCATACCATTAATGCAGGATTCAGGCAGAATACCATTAACGTAGGATATTATGCACCAATTTGAACGAGAAACAGCATTCCAACACTTTGAAGCACTTGGATCTCGGCTTTACGATTAAGAAGTGACTTGTAATGGGCTTACTCCCAGACTCACCCAAACCATTGTGAGAAAAAATGTTCAAACTGCGAGAATCATGATCATCAGAAATTGATAAGAGACCACTGCAAACCTAAGAGTTCTGTTGGAACCCTAAGCTTCCCCTGAAGTTGAAATCCCATTGAATCCAGATCCTCCTGGTATGTTGTAAGATGAACCACCCGAAACAAGGCATTACCACCTAGAACACTGCAAAGCTTCTTCCGGTTTTATGAAAGATTGAGGTGCAGAATTTAGAGAGCATTATAACCATATTGAGATATGTTCCATGGATCCACATATCATCATTTAGCTTTGCAGATACATATGGGCGACTGGAAAGAGTTTGAATGCGAAAGAAAGGCTAACTTTCACTTGAGAAGGTCCCCACAAGGCAATGCTGCAAGTCAAATCAGGATTCGTGGATGGCTACTTTGAATCTCAAATCTGAGGAAGACTTACATGTGGCAGCCCAACAAACATACAATGGGTGTTCAAATATTCACTTAAAGAGTTACGAAAGGACATTTTGCAAACATTAATTTATGGTGGAGGATCCCCAAAGGAGGCTCTGAAGCGTCACGACAAATTTAGTAAGCCACATCGGAATAAAAAGCAGTTTGCACTTGTAGCATATGATTTGAAGAATGGATACAATCGCTTTCTTGCAATTCATTACACCAAAAAAAGCATATATTTATTCTAATTTCTGAGTTCGAATAAATACATTGTGGAAGAAGCAGTGTTGAGCGGAGGCCTGCGGTGTTGAGAAGAGCGTAGGTGTGAGGGAGGGCAGGATGCCACAGTGGAAAGGTTGAGGCAGCGTGGCCGAGAGGGAGTTGATGCAGGTGTAGGAGTAGAGAGAGCGCTTGTGTGCAGGTGGGAGAGGGTCAAGCGCTGGTGAGAGAGGGACGAAAACAGAATTTGAGGGAGGTCTGAGCGTGCAAGGGTCATGATGTTGTGACAGTGCCGCATGTGTGAGGGAGCTATGGCATATGGATGTGGGAAGGAGCCAACGTGAGGGAGATGTCAAGGTGATGCTAGGAGAGGGAGGCCGATGGAGTATGCATGGAAGTGTTGAGGAGCACAAAAAATTTCCTCTTGAATAGAGACAGGTATGTTTGCTACAGGAGTTGGCAAGCAAATTTCGCAGTGCACTAAGGAGCGTCAAGTATTCCAGGTCAAAAGGGAACGTTTTCTACATACTTCGTTGGCTTTGGGTGGACTCGAATAGCATATTCTCAAACTTAGCCAGACAACACAGAGAATACAACTAAAATTTAGGTGATTGGAGAAGGGCCAGCAATCACCCGCTTTGATACCATGTTAAACAAAGGCATGGTAAGCACATATTAAGATAGATAAACATGAGATGTTTTATTATTCACAAAGATAAGCATATATATAATACATGTGGTGACCCTTGGATTCCACATTCCAAGGTTGCTTGGACTCCTCTTTGATTGTTCGCCTTCCAAACCTACCCATAGAGGATTAGGCGTCCAACAAAAAAAAAAACAAATCAAGAAAACTGTGTGCCTTTCGCAACATACACACCAAACACGGTGCGGTAGGTTCTTATAAATGCACTGCCAATACAGTAGAAACACCGTATTGTGCACTTTTTCATCAAGGAGACCTGGTGGTTATATTAAAACTGGTGCATCGATTAACATAAACATAAATTAATAAAAAAATGTTTTTATCAAACAATTTTATTTTATTTTAATTTATTTTTTATTTATTATTATTATTATTATTTTTAATTATTATTATTATTATTATTATTATTATTATTATTTTCAGTACGCTCTCGGCACGCTATACTACAATCGTGTGTCGGTGCGCTATTTTAAACAATGTGTACGGATTAAAAAAAATCTGTTTTTTTAAATATCGTGCAAGGGCTGACATGGATTGGGATCCACGTCTACAAGTGGTCCCGTAGCTTAGATGTCATACGCCTATATATATAGTAATAAAAACCCTATAAATCTAAAATGAAAAACCCTAATTGTGAAGTCACATAAACAAGAAGAAGCAAGGGTTTAACGTAAGAATGATTTTTTTTTGTTTTTTTGAAATTTAATTAAATGTAAATAGGAATAGAGATTGTAAATGATTTTATTAGTAAAATGCATGGTAAAATTTAAATTTTTTACTATGCATATATTAAATCTAACAAAAACAGTAAAAAAAAACAATTATTACAGTAAAATTTAACAATTTTACTATACTACAGGGTTTTTGTGTGAATCACCAAATGTTTCAAATTTTGATTCTCTAAATAGTGTTGTTGTTCGAAAGTATTTTGTTGCTCCACAGTGCTCTCGTGCTCTCTTTCTCCAGGTATGTCTCTCATGAAAATCCCTCCTTGAATTTTTTTGCAAAAATAATGAAATAATGAATAGCTTTACTATTTAAAGAACTTTTTTTATGAAATTAGATTTATGAAAATAATATGCCACCCATTTTTCAATTTACTGTTTTTTTCACTTCAAAAAAATAAAGGTGCGCTTTTATTTCCCGATATTCGGTACATTTGTTAACTAACAGCATCGGTGCGTCCATTAATAAAACCACACTAGTGTGGTTAACAATACATTAGCACCGATAACGATAAGTCCATTTTTAAGGCACCGGAATTACTTTTAGGTATGTGCACCAAAATTTATTGTTGATTTTGCTCAAATGCAGGGAGAAAATCTCATAATTATATCAAATGGACAATTCTTCAAAATCCAGCTCGTTCCATAATATTTCTCAAAGTCCATCGTGGAGTTCTCCCTATCCATCTCCAGATGTAATTACTTCAGATTTTATTTATATTTTCATTATCTAATTGAAATTTTTTTTATCCATGTCAATCAACTGACTAAAATTAATGTATACAAATTTTTAGGTTCATTCAGATTCAGAATCAAGTTCAAATGGAAAAAATATTCAAATAGCTCCAAAACTTCAGAAGCTCTTATCAAGAGTAGCATACTGCAAGGTACAATTGGTAGATGAAAATGGACAACCGCTTCACCCTGCCAATTGTAACATGCCATCTTCTAGCCACAATCCTGGGACAATGATGGTAATAATAATTGTTTGGTATAATGTAATTCTTTCAACGTCAAACCAATTAATCATGCATTGGAATGCTTACTAATTGATATCATCGATTTTTTACTAATCGTGTTCAAATATAAATTTGAAATTATTAGGATTCTAGTGATGATGACCGACCTACCTACCATGTTCTGTTGCACCCCTCGACAATGTAAAATTGAGAGAAGGCTAAATTAAGAGAAAAACTTGGAGAGGAATGATACCATGAATGGTTTGAATCAACCACCTTTTCAATTCCCACTATGTCCAGATTCACCAATTAGGAATGACTACAAAAATAGTAGTTCTTCACAAGATAGAAATGGAGGCAATCAAATAGAGGAGGCAATCAAATAGAGGTTGGTATGAATGATTACTTAAGGGATACAACTTCCATGGAGATAATGTTGTTAGATGCATTCCAGAATGATGATTAGCTAGGGGATGATTCTCATATCGTTGATACCTTTTTCGAAAGCCTTAAATTTGCTTCCACCACCCCTCTCTTTGGACCTGGTGGTTAGTCAAAGTCTACCCAGTTGGGGAAAACAATGTTACTGTACAACTTGAAAGCAAAGTTTGGCTTGTCGAATGCATGTTTCTCGAAACTTTTGAGGTAATTGACCATCAAGTCCCTTATATTTTGAGAAATATAATCACACATTGAACATTACAAATGATCAATTTTATGAACGTTAATAATTATCGGCATTAATTTACATTTAATATTTTCCATCACCAACTACAGGTTATTCAAAGATAAGGTTCTTCAGAGTGATAACGTCATTCCCGGTAGTTGTGAAGAGGCAAATAAATTGTTGAAAATAGTGGGTGTTGAGTACATATCATATCATGCATGTCCAAATGATTGGATTATATATAGAGGAGAATATGCAGACAAAGAGAAATTTCAGAATGTGGGCAGGACAGGTATGATAAATAAAAAAATAGTTGTAAATAACGTGGTCCTCCTTTTAAGATATTGAGGAACATGCCTCACACATTTGTTGCAAAGAATTAGCTATGTTGCAGGGTTGGCATGCCTCACACAGAAGTGAGTTGGGAGTTATGCAAATCCCAACATATTCAATAGCCATGAAGGATATAGAGGATACATGGCCTGAAAAATTCAAGGATAAAGTATGAAGTCTACGACTCAGCATAGCCATGGATGGCATCAGCCCATATTCCCTCCACGACACCAACTATTCTTTTTGGCATGTAGTAGTGATCAATAAAATAACCCCCCCCCCATGTTTTTCTGTGAATAATGCACATCTTATGTTGGCTCTCATAGTCCATGGTAGAAGACAAGTGAATAATATGGATGTCTACTTACAACCACTGGAAGATGAATTGAAGGAATTATGGGATGGGATAAATGTATACAATGTATCAAGACCCATTGTAACAGAGAGGAGTTTTACGTTGTATGGCATATGTTCTTACATGACACAGGATTATCCAGGCTTAAGAGTTTTCTCTGGTAAATTACATGTTTATTGATTTATTTATATACGTAACAATATTCTTTCACCTATTAGGTATTTAAATCATTGTAATTTTTATGATCTTCATGATATTCTTTAACTTGCCATGCATATTGTATATAATAATTTTTCAGGTCTTGTAACAAAAGGGTATTATGGATGTAAATGTTGTGGACCTTCTCTGAAAGCTAGATGGTCCAACAACCTATGAATGCCAGTGTATGACTGCTCTAGGGTATTCCTCCTAGAAGAACTCCCTTACAGAAGAGCAACATCCGCTTTCAATGGTAAACGAGTGAGAACCCAAAGGCCTGCAATAATGACACTAGTTGAATGGCTTAGAGCATATGAGAGAGAGAAGGAGAAGGAGTTCATAGAAATGTTCGATTCAAATGGGGATCCTATGTTCAATGATCCAAAATTATTTGACACCTATGTTGAGAAATTTCCCATTGGGATGAAAAGGAAATCTTTCTCTTATAATCTCCCATATTGGGAGCATCTTAATATTACCCACTTATTAGATCCCATGCATATATTTAAAAATGTTTCATCTTCTTTATGGAGCCACATATCATTGAAACAAAGTGAAACATTGGTTGCTCTAAAATATCTTATTAATTCAAAAACTAAAAAGAAACATTGGCCAAGACGATTAGATAGTATAGGATCAGAGGCGGTTGGTCCCTCTAATTGGTATTTCAAAGAAGGTGATGTCCCATGGATTTTACAAAAAGAAGATCATTCTTTGGCAAAGAAAGTTATAATGGGTGTGAGGATTCCATCTTCAAATGGGTCTTCACTACAACACTGCTTCACCATGGAAGACCATTTGCCATGGTTAAAATCGCATGACCATTTGAATCTTCTAAGAGTACGTATAATTTCAAAAGAATGATTTTACTATTTTTTATATTAATAAATTTTATCCCATGCAGGAAACATAAAACATAACTAATTTTGTATATTATTGCATGTGTTTATAACTTTGCAGTGTCATTATCCTTTTTTCATTTGTGGGTGTGTGAAACATGACTTCTCCCAAGACCTAGGATGTTCCATATCTAAATTATCTGCATTTGTACATTGGATCATGTCAAAGGAGATTCATGTGGTTAACATTCCACAGTGGCATCAAGAGATAGTTGATATTGTTTGTATGTTTGAGAATGAACTGCCGGCGAGTTTCATGGAATTGCAGGTTCATCTTCTAATCCACCTAGTAGATGAGGTTGAATTAGTTGAGGTGGTTTCTTATCGTTGGATGTTATTCTTAGAGAGGTACATGAAGAAATTGAAAGGTTTTGTTCGACAAATGGAAAAACTAGAGGGGTCTATGGCAGAGGAGTACATATCGTATGATTATTTCTATTATGCCAGTGAGTACATCAAGCAGATCGAAAACATACTAGGTGTGGTGATTTGGGAAGATGAAAGGGATGAAGACAAAAGAGAAGGGGATCTTCTCCAAACGAATGGAAAAATGCGCTTGATAAAGAGTAAGCGACTTATAATTTTTCAAATTTACACAAAGTAAATATTCACGTTTCACTTCGATATAATGTATATTTGGATATCATATGTACTATATGTCGGTTTGATTTCATCATCAAATCATAAATTGAAGTAATCAATAAACTCGTTCTTTACAATTCCGAAGTGACACAACAGTGGGTTGCATTGTATGAAAAAAGAGGATGAAATGGGATAGTGACAAGAAAGAATTTAGACGGTTGAATGGTAGAAGTGTGTCTTGTCCCAATCATTTAAAAAAAAAATGTCAATTATATGTCCCAACTGTTGGGTTGTTGACCAAGTTAGAGAGAAATACGGTGCAACCGGTCGTTACCCGCGTGCTCTGAGAGGATGCACTAAACGTAGGGATTGGATGCAACAACTCAGTAATAATCTACTTATGTAAATTTTAAACTTAGTAAGTCACCTTTAAAATGTAACACCTATATTTCATATTTTAACGGTTGGGTTATTATAAGACACATGACACTATGATTTTTTAACTTTTTTATAGGTGCATTTGTTCCCATCTATGTGGGCATATGGACACCATTTTCACACAGAAAATGACGATGAGGGAAAAATGACACAAGGCTGTGGAGTGGAAGTCGATTTCGATCAATCTAGTCGAGCTAGCCACCGTGATCAAAACCTAGTACAAGGGACGTTAGGTTACGTCAAAAAGATACAAGATATCATTGAAGTGGAATTCTCTTCTTTTCAATGTGTTATTTTTAGGTGCAAGTAGTGGGACACCTTTGATCGAATTAATGTAAAGGAAGATTGCGATAGTAGGTTGATATGTATCAACTCTAGAAAGATGTGGGATGAAGTTAAGGAGCCTTATGTTTTCCCCAAACATTGCAACCAGGTGTTTTTTTACCCAGATGTGTTGGATAGGGATTGGTGGTTCGTATAGAGACATGACCCTATGTCAAAACATATTTTTGAGAAAAATAGCGTTATCATGCCAAGCGAGTTGGAAGATAATGAGGGTGATCATGAGAACAAAGAGTGATATGGTACATGTGTTATTTCATCATTTATACTATTTAAGATGAGTTTTTATAAAGAAGAGGACTTAACCTTATAACTAAGACTCTTTTTTTCGAAACATTATAATATGTATTTTGAATTAATTGGTTTGCATTGTGTTAATGTTAAAATCATTTCGCTTGATAATTTGCAATTATGTTGATCTAAAAAACAATGCATTCTATTGAGTTCTTTTTATTATGTCAATTCCTAAAATAATACAACTACTTGATTGCTTTAAATGTGTGTGAATGATACCTTCAAAATTTAAAAAAATGTATTAATATATACTGTTATTTTTTGTACGTAAGATCATAATATAATAATGATAATTCTAAACACGAATTTATTTGCATTATTTTATAAACTTTATTATGTTACAAAAATTAATATTATTCTAGATTTATTATTTTACAATTATTAATCCATACAAATTTACAAATTTACAATTATGGTAATTTAACAATATTTATGATATACATTTTACTTACGGTAGTTATGGTTCAAAATTGACAATTAATTTACAAATTTACAAATTTACAAATTTAATAAAATTGAATCATCACAATACAAACAATTACAATTACAATTTTATAATTTCACAATACAATTACAATTACAATTACAATTTTACAAATATTATTACATACAGTTACAATTAAAATTACAATTACAATTACAATTTTAAATACAATTACAATTTCAATCATTTCACAATACAATTATAATTACAATTACAATTTTACAAATATTTTACATACAATTGCAATTGCAATTAAAATTAAAATTACAATTACAATTTTACATACAATTACAATTAAAATTTCAATTACATTTACAATTAAAATTTCAATTACAATTACAATTACAATTTTACAATTTTACACACAATTACAATTACAATCACAATACCTACAATTACAATTACAATTACACAATTTTACAATTACCAATACATAATATTTAATAAATATCATAATTTAAAATTAAAAATAAAAATCACAATCATGATAATCATCATACAAACATCATATTCTAGAATACACATTCAAATTCGCTAACATAATCTAATCATCATGATCATGATCATCTAACAAAACACAAGCATTGTATAACATCATCACAACACAAATATCAAATATACATCTCATGTCAAATAACTGCTATCACATACACATCTATCTCTGCAGAAGCAATGAACATGTCTGATACACCTAAGCTATTGAGGCATATCATGATGAACACCAACTTGTAAATTAAGTACATCAACATGAACATAAATATATGCACCATATATATATATATATATATATATATATATATATATATATATATATATATATATATATAACGTCAAAAACATACAACTGCAATATAACTACATATAAATGTCAAATATCTGGTGGTACTACATCAATACTAGTACTAGTTGAGGCCTGCTCAGTCGATGGTGCAACCTCGTGCTCAGATGGATGACGTGCCTGCTCTGAAGGTGCCTGCTGATCATATGGTGCAGTCTGCTCAGGAGGTGCCTGATGATCAGATGGTACAGTCTGCTAAGGAACTGCTTGTTGATGATTCATCGATGGTGCAACCTGCTCAATGGATGGTACGGTCTGCTCAGATGGACCTGCTTGCTCAGGATCAGGTGCCTGATCAGTCGATGCTCGTGTATGCTCAGGACTAGGTTCCTGTTTAGATGGTGCAGACTACTCAGAAGATGCTTGCTTATCAGGACTCGATGTTCGCTGCTCATGACCTCTGGTGCAAGGTGAAGGAGGAGGAGGTGGAGTACTAGAATGATGATCACTCCCCTCGTGATCATAATAATCAAATGAGTTGCTTTGTCATGCATATCCACGACACCTATCCCTCCTAGCCACCAATACTCTGGAAGCTCCAATGATATGACGCATAAGTGTCATCATATCGCAGGGCATGTTTCTCCAGAGCTCTGTGAGCCTAAGATCAGCATGGATCTCTCTGATCATAGTAGGGAGGACTCCCTCATCAACCAGGAGTCAACGCATTCGATCACCCAACTCCATCCCGAATCGGGTGTCCACCCTACGCCGCACCCCAGTGAGTATCTACACCTGAGATTGGGTCTGTCACCCTGATTCGCCACCTCCTCCATCTCCTCTTCATGATCTATACCCGGATCATCCGATGGGGGTCGAATCATGTCCCCAAGGAATGTGCCAATATCTAAAAAATATATAGTACACAACAATAATTAGACAAATTCATTAAACAATTTAATAAAGAAAGTTAAAGAACGTGTTAGAATAAATTTTATTCTAATTAATTAATTAATACAATAAAATGAAACTATATTAATTTAAACAAAACACTAATATTACCTCTCGCATCTAGTGGCTCATCCTGTGTGAAGAGGATGTTGGTACACCCTTGCAAATCCAAACTGGCATACAGACACGACATCAACATGAACGAGTGATCATCAACATTGGCTAGCAACACTAGTGTATTAGTAGATATCATGGCCGGATAGTCGGAAAGGTACCTTTTGGGCATCATCTGGCCCCACATCTGCATCCGTACATGCAACATTAGCCTATGAGGCTGCCAAAAAAAAGTATGCCTCGTCTCTGGAAACCTCTAAAAAAATAAACAAAATAACTCTAAATTTAAAAGGGAAGGTCAACCTCCCATGTGCCTGATAACGACATCTATCTAATGTTGTACAAAACTTCCGCTAAAAAATTGTAGACCATCTCACAAGTCGTGGCATCTGGAATAATGAATCAACATAAAATAAAAGCAGGAAAATAATGCATTTCCCATAATTTACTAGTATAGTGTGCAATGGTCGTCAGTAGTAGTGAGAGGCACCTCACCTCCTCTAGACCAAACGAAGCAATGTGTAATTGACCACCAAACACCTAAAAATATGTAGGAGAAAGTATAGTTTCCCTAATGTATCTCTTGGAATAAGCCAGCTGACTCCCTACTGCATAATCGACACGAACATCTAGGAACTGGGGAAAATCCTGCCCTCCCCTAGCTATGCCAGTAATAACATAGATGTCCTCCTTAGTGGGCTTGTACCACTGGCCAGGATCAACTCGGAAAGCCTATCGGTGGGCATCCCACCTGTAGATCAGGTGTCCTAATAACCCATTGTGCCCCTTCAGGGATGTAGCCTCCTCGTATAACTTGAGGAGGCCTACCTCCCTTAGGAGCAACTGAGTGGCTATCATAATAGGGCGAGGATACAAATGTTTCTCCCTCTCTTGTTCCTCCCACAGCTGAATCATGTTATTACATTCCTCCATATGCTCTTGTTGTTCCCTTTGCTCTCTCTATTGACGTTGCTGAAGGATTCATAGATTAAATACATTTTTTTATTAAATGAGAAATGTATTTACAAATCTATATATATATATATATAATTTTTATTGAAAAAAAATCACTTGGTGTGCCCAAAAAAACAGTAACGCACCGTTACCAGTGCATACTTCTTTATCACGCACCACGCCCAGTGCGCATGAAAAATTTTCGTGATCCACGCAAACAAGAAATATTTTTGTACGCTGCGGTGAACCAACTAACCACCCTAGGGGTTTGGTCAACACACCGCCCAATTAGAAACAATTAGATTACATGTACATTTGTGCATCAATGAGGCATCTTTTCTAAGGAATTCAAAAAACAAATTTGCCCACTGTTTTCAAAAATTCGAACTCCACACATTGAGCAATGGATAGAAACAATGTGGGAAATGGGAGCACTAATGTCAGGGCACCTTAGAGAAGAAAAAATAACACCAGTGCTTGAGAGGTCTAGAGTAATGAACAAGTAAAAATCAGGTTTTTACGACTGGTAATTTTTTTTAAATTAACCCTTTTTCGATGTGCTCAATTTTGAGACGCACCGGGCAGATTTATCAAGGGCGCATTGCACATCGTTACAGTGCGCTGGATTACAGAGACACACCGGGCCAGTTCGTACGTAGGCACCAGTGCACAGGAGTACTTAGACGCACTGAGTCAGTTTGTATGGAGAGCATGGTGTCTCAGTGTGCCAATTGATAGTACACACTGGTGCATTTTTCACAAAGCGCACTAGTGTGTTTTATGATGAGAAATTCACCACAAAAAAAACATCCACAAAAAAATCCACCCGCAAACCTCGTCTAGTGACCTCTGCTACAAATGGATATTTGGGATATTTTTATAAGGGCTTCCTCAAAAACATCTGCTGGAGGGTCTTTTCCTTGTAGTGTATGTGATTTAACTTTATCCGTATGCTAAGAGAATCTACAATCCTATTCTCCTAACATTTAATGTACTTGATCTCGAAGTCAAACTGACTAATCGTGGAAAACCATTTATCTTGCTTGAAAATGATATTTGGTTGATCAAATAAGTGCCTCAATCCACTATGATCACTCATCAAGATGAACCGCATACCAAGAAGATAGTGCTTCCACATATTCAAAGCACAAACAATCGTTGCCAAATCAAGATCATGTGTAACATAATTATACTCGTGCTCATCCAATTTCCTTTATTCATAGAACACTACTTGTCCCTCCTGCATCAAGACTCCTCCAAGTCCTCTATTGCAGGAATATATACACACCATGAATTCTTTATCTGAATCTGCAATCTTAAGAACTGGAGCATTTTTCAACAATCATTTCAACTATTCAAAACTTGTTTCACATTCCTTTGTCCATTCAAATTTCTTACATTTCATTTGCAACGATGTAATAGGATAATAAATACATGAGAAATTCTTGATGAACCTCATGTAGTAACCCGCTAACCCCATAAATTACCTTACGTCATCCACATTCCTAGGATATGCCCATTCCATGAAATCTTTTATCTTTTTTGGGTCCACTGTTATGCCTTCCTTGGAGACCCCATGCCCCAACTAATGTACCTTTTTCTGAAAGAAACTTCATTTGCTAAGCTTGGCATAAAAATCATGCTCTCTTAGCAATCTCAATACTGGTGTTAAAAGTTTGGCATTCTCTTCCTCATTCTTAGAATATATCAATATATCATCAATGAACACAATAACAAACTTTTCCAGATAAGGACACATCACACTTTTCATCAAGCACATAAAATTAGCTAGAGCATTATACAAACCAAATGGAACTACAACAAACTCATAATTCTCATACCTAGTCCAGAAATTTGTCTTGTAAATGTCCTCTTCTTTGATGCATACTTGATGGTATTCTGATCTCAAATCATTCTTCAAGAACACTGCTTCTCCCTTCAACTGATCAAACAAGTCATAAATCCTCGGAAATAGATACCAGTTCTTGATGGTTACCTTGTTCAACTACCTGTAATCAATGCATATCCTGAGAGTATCATCATTCTTCTTCACAAACATCACCCAAGGTGATACATTTGGCCTAATTTATCCTTTGTCAAGCATTTTCTTCAACTCTACTAAATCTAGAGTGCTCATCCTGTATGGCGCCTTTGATGGTGGTGTTGCCCCTGGTATCAACTCAATGGAAAATTCCACTTCCCTGTGAGGCGGAAAATCTAAAATCCCTACGGGGAATACATCCTGAAATTATTGTAGAACCAGGTATTTGTTTAATACCTCTATATCCTCAACATCCTTACTTTTACCACTGGAGATACGCATTGAAAATAACACACACACTTTTCCATGACTGCGCTTTGTCTACATAGTTGTAACCATTATGACTGATGTAGCTTTCTTCTTACCCTGCAAGATTCTTTGTTCCCCATTGTCATCCAAGCACTCGATCGCCTTTTCATAACAATCCACCTTAGTCCTATTAAGCTATAGCCGATCCATACCCAAAAGCATGCTATATGATCCCAACATAAGTACATCTATATGCATTGATGTAGGCATACCATTCAACTCAAATGCACAAGCTCTTACACAATGATGAACTCTTTTATTTTTACCTGTAACCAACTACACTAACCACGATTCTGCATGCACTTCTTTATTCAAACCACACTTATCCACCAAGTCAAGGTTAACATAACTGTAATTAAATCTAGGGTCAATAAAAATAGAAACAACTTGATCACAAAGCTTACCGTCCATCTCAATAATATATGCCTAGTGATTCGCCTTCTTGTTATCTAATGATGCATAGATACGAGTAATGCTCTACCCAACATCCCCAATAGTATGCGCCTCATGTGCACTATAGATAAGAGGTATACCACCCTGATACTGTAGAAAATCTCTCTTGAGATGCTCCTTGCAACATATCCAACATTGCAATGGTCCCATACCATCACCTTTATTTTGCTTCCCTCTAGTATGTGACCCATGTCCTTGTATAACTATGTTGAACTTATTGTAAGGAACAAAATTATGTTTCTCACATGAATCCTGGGGCCTTGTTTTTTTAGATTTCCATTTACCTTTAACTTTGTCTTTCCCTTTCCACCCTTGTTGACTATATCTTGTGCTTTGATTTATCATAACAATTATTCAACTTATCAATGAATTCTTCAAGTGACCGAGGCTCATCATATTCAATATGATCTCTAAATGCTAATGGAAATCCACTAACAAATATCTACACGTTATCTTTCTCATCCTTAAGATATTATACATACCTCAATAAATCTAGGAATCTGGTCGTATACTCCTCATATGTCATTGATCCCATCTTTAGCTCATATAAATCCTTGGCCTTACTGTACCTTTTTGACAAGTATTTCGTCTTGAAAAGTCTCTTGAATCCATGCCAAATCAACTCTTTTTTCTTGATTTCTCTAACCTGGTTTGCATCTTCCCACCAGATGTATGCTTTCCCTTTGAGGCTAAAGATAACTATTCTAGCCTTCATGTTTTTTGTGTATTCATGCAACTCAATTAACTTATTCATCCCAAGTAACCATGCCTCTGCATCCTTCAGCTTATTCATATCTCCATCAGCTTTAGGTGGCTTTTTTTTCTTGAACTCATCTGGAAAATATCCCCTATAACTCCTCCTATAAGGTCGATAACGATGATGATCATGATACCTTTCAGAACCAGAAATAGAATAGAACCTATGTCCATCACATCTCCTATCTGGTGTATCCATAAATCCGCCATCCCTAATATTATCATCTCTATCTGACTTGTGACCACCATGAGACCGGCTGCCATATGCTCCATTAGTCTTGTCCTCTTATCCATGATTGATCCTAAGCGGTCCCTGCCTCTCCAGATATGACAAAATATTAAGGATAATTGTATTAACCTATGCTTGTTTCTCTTGTGCTGAATGATTTTGTCATTTTCTGCCTTTCAACTTCTTATTTTTTCCTTCAAACTTCTCAAAGTGTCTGTTATATCAGGATAGTACTTATCACCATGTTGCTCATCATATCCCTAGGGAGAATATTTTGAACTGTAGTCTACCATATTTCTATTCATTTTTTATCTTATTCCTATAATTATACCATGTCATCTAAACCAAAATATAACATAACCAACATACCTCAGTATAGTCTAGGGGAGGATATCTTTGTTGGAATCACGATTGCCGTTAGATCAAAACCCGTAGGCATTAGTCTATGCTACAATCTCTAGAGTTAGGATCCACGAGAGGTGGTTATTCCATGTCAAGAAACACACAAGGAGCGTTGAGCCCAATGTCCAACAATCCCCTCCCCCTTAACGCGAGTCAGGTGAGTTTCTAACTCGAGACCTGTCGCTCTGATACCACTTGTTGGAATCACGATTTTCGTTAGACCAAAACCCGCAGGCGTTAGTCTCCACTACAATTGCCAGAGTTAGGATCCACGAGAGGCAGTTAGTCCATGTCACGAAACACACGGGGAGTGTTGAACCCAATGTCCAACAATCTCATCTGCAAGATCAACCAGATTAGAACAATACTTGTATAGTCATAATCATAATCAATATACCAATATCATATCAACCATTATCTAGTTACCATGCATGAAAATACCAACTGCATACCATGAACTCATGCACGAAAACTATATCCATGACAAGGCATGCAGACATCCACATGGACAACATACATTCTCAACAAATGCATAGTCAACTAGCATGCATCCACGAAGAACAAATCCTGACAACAACATCATCCACTGCTACATGACAACAAAACTACAACAATGACCATAAACATGTATACATAATAAGAATATGTACAACAAGCTTGCATGCATGACAGTCATATTTTTCCCATCCAGTCGAAGGGGTGAACCATGCTCTGATACCACTCTATAACGCCCTCCTCCCACATTTACCTAATCTAACCGGTCCACCAAGGTAAACATGTGATGAATAGTTACTATGACATGATTCAACTTCCCAAGTATAGTTAAGGAAGTGAAACCAACAAGACTAGACCAATCTAGCCTTCCTTAGATGCTACAGGACCCCCAAGGGCTAAACCACCCTTCTAGGTGTCCAAATCTTGAGTTAACTTGCCTTTACTAATATGGAATCCCAGTCACATGCACAAGCCTACATCCATGTGACTGTAGGCCTCCATTTGCATGCATAACCACTGCAATGGTGTGACTGTAGTCTTTTTCATCCAGTTCTCTTCCTGAGACCACGAAATTTGTGCCACCTTTTCAGGGCTATACTCTAGTTCACTACCCAACACTTGATGATACTTTCTAACACAATAAATGTCAAAAATAAAAAGCTTCTAACACAAAATTTTATCAAGGACTTGGCTTAACCAAGTATAACCATGACATTCATTTCGTCAAACACATTGTGAACATGTAATCTACAGGCCATATAAACACCTCTAAGAATAGGATCTTCATAATTATATGAGAATCGCTAAGAAGGTCTGATGACATCTCATAATAGCTACAATAACAACTATTAGTTCATGCTTTCATTAACACATCATTTACTAAACAAAACATGATGAGAGCCATAACTCAAATCTATCATTAACCATGCTTGTAACCAACATATAACCAATAATATAACAATGATAGAGAAACCATTAAGATAACATAATAACAAGAAAATTTACACATAATACACAAGAGGAAATATCTCTTATTAACATATGCAAAATGAAACCAGGTCAGGGAATTCCACGTACCACCTGACCATAGATTAGGGTGAACTAAATATTTCTTGCAGCCGATCACCCTCGTGCCATATTCCAAGCATGAATGTGGGACTCACAACAAAACAAATCAAGGCTTCCTCAAGCTTTACTGCAATCCTCAAAGAGATTCCTAGGCCCAAACAAAAAACATACAATGCAGGATTTACCACAATCCTTCCATATACTGGTCAAGGGATCACTAGGCCCTAAATAAGCATGGATGCCTCTGGATCTCTCCACCTAAACCATGAGGAATTTGTCTGTCACCACTCTCTAGAATTTACCATGTATCCCGCCATAACTGTTAAAATTATTCCTAGGCCTAAAGATAGTATAAACCTCTAGGATTTACCGTGTATCCCACCATTACCGGTCAAGGAATTTCTGGGCCTAATGAGGATCCATGTTGAAAATGCAGCAAGAAATCCCTAATTTAATTTTGCCTTTGAATAAATTAGGATAAAATCGAAATTCCACATCAACAGACAACTTGAATGAGTTAACTGAGTTAAAATAGTTGTTATCACTTAGTTAGCTTAGTTAATTCGAGTTGGGGGCATGAAATTGAGTTGTGTACAATGATTCCTAAATTTTAGGAGCATAGGTTCAGTTAATTTCATTTGTAACAATTTAATTCAGTTAAAGTGAGTTATGGTCAATTAAACTAGTTCCAACTATTGGAGGAACTAGTGGGAGGTATAGTAGTGGGCTGTAACTTCAGTGCTTAACCAGTTAACTGATCAATCAACCTAAATTAATTCGTCCATGCATGAAATTCAAGTTACCCAGTTGAGATTGGAGTTCAAGGGAAGTGTACTATCAATTGTGAATTATTCCAAGTTGTACAGGTGGTGCATTCAGTCAAAGAAGAGCATAAAGGAATTGCAAAATTCTCAATGTGTAATTTCCCTAATTAATAATGGATAATTCCTCGTCAAAAAACACAAGGAAATAGGAGCTTTGGAAGGCTTGAAATTGGATCAGTTTTGACCAAATTCAGTTAGTCAGACAGAGGATAGAAGATACAAGTGTAGGTTGAGCTCAAGGTTGAGCAGAGCATATTACATTCATCCAGATTCTTTGATTAATGCAATATAGATAGTAAGGGATTTTGAGCAGTTTCTTTCCCCTAGATATATCTTTATGTATGTGTGTTTAATACTGATGCATGTTAATCATTTGTGTTCTCGATCGTGAATTTACTTCCACAAATTGGTAGAGTAGATTCTAGTCTTGTGATTTAGTAAATTTCATGAGAAGTTTAGGATCTACACATTAATTTCTTCATGGTGTCAGAGCTATATTCATTGTAGAGAATATAATTCTAAGTTCTTATTGCAAGAGGTTCAAATTTGAAGATCATTTTTACAGGCTTTCTCCAAGATTGAGAAGATGACTTTCAATGGGCTCAGGATCAAGTATCCTTTGGAAGGAGCCAAAAATTTTGTGGCATGGAAGATCCTCATGGAGGAAGTATTGGATGAAAATGGGCTGCTATAATACATCAAGAAATATGTAGCAAAACCCCCAACATTTGATTTCCAGGATATTTCTCAGTGGAAGAAGGATGTGGCTAAAGCGAGGAGAACCATATTGGAGGGAGTTCGAGATCATATTGTCTCGAATCTCCATGATAAATAGACTATGTTCGCGATGTGCAAAACACTGATATATTTGTTTGAGAACAATAGTGATCACAGGAAGTTGTCACTCAAGGACAAGCTTTGAATTATTAAGATGCAAAATAATGAAACAATTCTACAGTACTTGAGCAATTTTACACAATGTTGTGATGAACTTGGCGAGGTTGATGTTACTGTCCCTAAAGAATATTCGATAGGTCTATCTCTTTTAGGTCTTCCCAAGAGTTGGGATAGCTATAAAGATTCGGTAATGGTAGAGATAAACTACCACAATGGGACCGATTATGGTCTGATCTAGTGCAAGAAGAAATAAGGCGGAACAACAGAGATGGGACCTCATCCAAAGAAGAGGAAGAGGAATTTACATTAGTAAAAAATGGAAGGAAGGCCAAGGGAAATAAGTCCCAAGGTGAGGATAATTCCATCCCAGAGGGAAATAAGATAGACTTGTCTAAAATCGAGTTCTTTCACTGTCATGAATTCAAGCACTATTCCACTAAATGTCTATAAAACAAGGAAAGAAAAAAGGAGCCTACAGTAGCAGTAGCAGGTGAAGCTCTATATTCAAAATTTGAGCTTGATTTTTCTCTCATTGCATGCATGAAAAGAACAATGATGGGAATTGTGTGGTATTTGGATACTGGTGCCTCATTCCACATGATGAGGAATAATGATTTATTCACTGACTTGGAGGAGAAAGACCTCAAGCATCACATTTAGTTTAGAGACAGCGAAATGTATAACATGGTCGATGTCGGTAGATTCACCTTTCAGAGGGAGTCAGTTTCTCCTCTTAGACTCAAGGATGTGATGTTTTTTCTAGGACTAAATAAAAATTTGTGTTTCCATCACAGTATTGGAAGACCGTGGCTACGATGTGATATTAAGCAAAGGAAAGGCATTCCTGGGACACATCACTACAAAACATGTGAATAAGATCAATGTGTGAGTAAAGAGCCTTTATGCACTTGAGGTATAAGATGCATGCAAATCCTTGAGGAACAAGGAAAACGTTACAGACTTGGTGGTTGAGAGGGAGCATGATTACCTCTCAAAATGGAGCCTCAGAAGCAACCTTAGCAAGTTGTGGAGCAGCCATAAATGGTGAAGCATAGAGGAGACACAGTGGAAACATCCACTCAATAAGAGACCTCCAGTAGGGGGAGATTTCGAACTAAGTGGGCAAAGGGAGCACATGCAACAATACTTATAGGTGTGAGGTTGGGTGATGTGAAGCAATAGTCCTAGGAGTGCAGAAATTTGGGCAGGGTCCATTGAGGTTTTTTTGTCTCATGGATCATTACCTTGCTACGGGGGGCCACAATATTTAGTAGTAGGAGGATCAATGTCAGTGAGATATGGAGGAATGTAGAGAAGTGTTGACAACAGAGCAGGAGGCTCAGTAATAGAGTCAACAATAGCACAATTTTCCTAGTAGACAGTTGCAGACACAATTGATTCAATGATTATTTTTATTTATTTATTATGTATTCTTCTTAGTTGCATATGTTGTAGTATTAGCATTAATATAGAGAAGTGTTACTTGCAGTACATTCCAAAGGTACTGTATCGAGGTAGATGTGAATCCATTTTCTGTTGAGAGGGAGTATTGAAAATGCAACAAGAAGTTCCTGATTTAATTTTCCTTTGATTAAATTAGGAGAAAATCGAAATTCCACATCAACAGACAACTTGAATGACTTAATTGCGTTGAAATAGTTGTTATCAATAATCACTCGGTTAGCTTAGTTAATTTTATTTGGGGGCATGAAATTGAGTTGTGTACAATGATTCCTAAATTTTAGGAGCCTAGGTTGAGTTAATTTCAATTTTAACAATTTAATTCAATTAAATTGAGTTATGGTTAGTGAATCTAGTTCCAACTGTTGGAGGAACTAGTGAGAGGTCTTGCAGTGGCGTGTAACTTCAGTATTTAACCATTTAACTAATAAATCAACCTAAATTAACTCATGCATGCATGAAATTAGAGGTACCCAGTTGAGATTGGAGTTCAAGGGAATTATACTATCAGTTGTAAACTATTCCAAGTTGTACAAGTGATGCATGCAGTCAAATAAGGGCCTAAAGAAATTGCATAGTTCTCAATGAGTAATTTCCATAATTAATAGGGGCTAATTCCTCATCAAATAACGCAAGGAAATAGGAGCTTTGGAAGGCTTGAAATTCGCTAAGTGTTGGCCAAAGTCACTCGTTCAGTCAGAGGATAGAAGATTCACGTGCAGGTTGAGCTCAAAGTTGAGCAAACCATATTGTATTCATCTCGATTCTTTAATTAATGCAATACAGATTGTAAGGTGTTTTGAGTAGTTTCATTCCCCTAGATATATCTTTGTGTATTTGTGTTGAATCCTTATGCATGTTAATGATTTGTGTTCTTGATAGTGAATTTAATTTTGTGGATTGGTAGAGTGGATTCTAGTCTTGTGATTTAGCAAATTTCATGAGCAGTTTAGGATCTACACATTGATTTCTACACTCCATCTTCTAGGCTTTGTCGTGTATCCCACCATTTAACACCTTCCTTTTCACCTAATTTCCATTATTTTCATAAATAAAATTCCAATTAATGTCTCTTGCCTTTCCAAAGCCTTTGCCATTTCCTTATCCAAAATAAACCAAATTAACACCCACACTAAGATGTTTTTCCCAACATTCATCTTGGAATACATGTCCCATGACCATGGTCTTATTTTTACTTTATTAAATTTATTACATGGAATTTTGAATAGGGTTGTTACACTCTACCCATTGGCGAACCGTGGAGATGGCCAGAGACCCGTGAATTAGCCAACTAAGCCTTGCAAGCTTGCTCTACTAGTTGTAAAGCCCCCAATCTAACCTAAGGAGAAAATATTTATACTTTCGGGATCCCATCCAATTTCTTAACGAAGTGAGAAGGATTGGATTTCTGATATTGGGGTTCCTTCGAAATCAAAAGGTTGAAGCCTTCAATATTCAGCGAAGTGGGTGGTGGGCGAGGGCTAGAGCCACCTAAGGTGTTTGATATCCCAGCCTACCTATCAAGAGGCAGACCACATATTGAATCAACTCCGAACCAATCCCCAATTATCTAGGTTTCTAGATTGCGAAACCAATTTGAGTTCTCGTGGCCTAGGAGGGCGTCTGCTGCAAGGTTATATTTTTAGGGCCACTCACCGGCGGATCTTGTAGAGCAACAACCCTATCTCTTTTGCTAGATTGATCCGAAATCATAAGAATTTGATTAATCTGAAAGACTTCTATCTACTTTATGGATTACAAAAGTCTTAAATCTAACATAGATTAATATAGTTAAAATTTATTTATTTTTTAATTTTAAGAAGTTCATTGAACTTCAGATTAACGATAAATAGGTGCATTATTAAAATACTCCGTGCTAAAAATTCATCGTTTAGACTCGAAACGTAGACTAAAAATGACTACTGTGGATATTCCGAGTTTTACATATGAAAAACTACACCACAAAAACCTCCAATCTAGCAATTCAAATTCATCGTGGTTGTTCACCCAATATATATGAATGATAATAAATATTTTACATATCATATTATTATTATTATTATAATATAAGAAAAAAATTAAAATGAATGATGATAAATATTTTACATATCATATTATTATCATTATAATAAAAAATAGTAAACCATTTTGATCATATCCTAACTAATTATCATGAATTTGAAGTTGTTTATTAAAACACATCCACTTAATTAAATTTAAATAAAAAATGTATTTACTATATTTAACATCATGAGCATTGATTTTTAATTTAATTTTATGTTTTAACTTTTTTTTAATGAGTATTCATATTTTAAATAAATATGTTATTTATATATTTAATAATAATTAATTTTCAATAATTTTTAAAATAATAATATTTTTTTTTATAAAAATAAATTCAATTACTTTACTTTAATGGAAAATGACATCAATAATATTTTAAATTAAAAAACCCATCATCAATAATACACAGGAACTAAAGATAATGTTAGAAAAATATCTCAAACCTATCATCCACACAAACTAAAAATAATGATAGAAAAAGATAGTAGACCTATCATATTAATTTTGCTTCTATAATTTTTCCTTTCAAACTTCTAGAACATATGACTTCTTGGTACCATGGAATAATAATTCTCATTCTCTAAGCAAAGAGTACAACATTGTGAAGACACTTTCACACTTCCCAGGTTTAAAGCCTAGGAGGTCGTTGGTGGCAAACAAACATCCAAATAATAGAAGAAAATTTATAAATGGAATTGATGGCACAAAGAGCCACAAACAAACATCCAAATAATAGAAGAAAAGTTATAGATGGAATTGATGGCACAAAGAGGATTGTAGAAAAGTTATAGATGGAATTGATGGCACAAAGAGGATTGTATCTCTATGGTGGCCCCATAGGTGGGCATATACAAACTCAATCTTCATGGTAATCCCAAGGGGGGGCAGGCATATAAAAGGTCAATAGTTTGGTTGTCCCAAGGGGCAAGCACATAAAAGTCAATAAATGGAGTGATAACCAAGGGAAGATGGTACTTCTAACAACATAAAGCTAGCCAGATCATGCAATTTTCTTGGTGGTCCATGCACACCCAGAGTATTGATGCCATGTATATTCACCAACAAGTGTCACTCATCAAAATAAAATAGTGCATGATTTCATCATTTTAAAAGTGCTTGACCTTTTGAATGATTAAAGTGCATGGTCTAATCAAGTTGGTCTTCTTTAGCTGGTGAGACTTGATGATTCTGGTCTGATCTGGATAACGTGGCCACCTTTCTCCCACATGACGGAATGGACAAAACCCATTTATGTGACTTGTCATGAACTATATATGGCTTGTCATGTACCATATCTCATTAGTAAGTTGCAGAAATTAATGAAACCATGGGCCACTTTTCTCTCTTATTAACGAAACTATGGATGCTAATAAAAAAATATTATGAGGATTTCAGGATACATTTTTAAATTAATGGTTTTCATTTTAATAAAATTAAAATGTAAATACAATGAATTTCTTAAAAAAATAATGTTTGTATTTATGAAATGTTTAGTTAAAAGAAAATTTTAAAATATTTACAGTAGGTTAAAACAGGGATAAAAAAACAAAGTTTTTTACTGATTTATTTAGTTTTTAATTATTGTAATACGGATTGTTTAAAATAAATAAAAGTAAGTTTTCATAATTAATATTTTATTAATTATATGGAATTATAATTTGTTATGAGTTTGGCAAAAAATTAACTGAAAGACTAACAAGGAATTTATTAGGAGCCAAATTTTATTTATTGGATATATTTTGGACATTTTTTAGAATTATATTTGTCAATTTAGTTAAAAATGGTCTAATATTTAGATATATATAATTAAATTGATGATATTAGCAAAAAATTTACTAGTTTTACATGTTTTTTATTAAATATTCACCTACATTCTATATGTATAGTTTTTTAAACTATAATTGCTGCATATAATACTAGAAGTAAGCATAGGCATAATATGTAAATCCTTAAAAATACCTTAACAATAGACTTTGTCCACCTTTTAAAATACATCAAAATTTATTTATATTAAATATTAATTTCAAAATATTTATAGCATTATCAATTTTTTTTCAATATGGAAAAAAATAAAAAAAAATTGAACAAGTAACATTACAAACTATCTGCACTTTATTCTGAAATGATCTACACCCTAAGGCCATGATACTCTCAATATTTATAAATAGTTAATTTATTTGTAGAAATATAATAATAAGATAAGTTAGCTCCAATATTTTTAATTATAAAAAAAAATGTTAAAACAAACTAATTAATTTTTTATTTTTTCTTTTAATATCTCATAAATCAAAATTAATATTATTTATAATTATTACAATTAATATAATATTTATATAAATTTGAAATCCATTCATTTATATGAATTTGAAATCCATCCATCCTTATAATTATAAAGAGTTAAATTTATCAAAATTATGAAAATTAATATTTCTTTATAAACCAATTTCAAAATCTTTATAATTTTTTTATAACTTATTAATTCATTAAATAAGAAAACTTTATTTTAATATTTTCAATCATAAAACTAAAATATTAAAACAAATTCATTAATTCTTTCTTTTTCAAAATGTGAAAAAGCCAAAATTAATTAATTATAATCTTCATTATTAATATGATATTCATATACATCTCATAAGCTTATACCTAGGTATTAGTATCTTAAATGTCATGTATGAAATCAAGTAACATTCTCTTAGTACTCGAAGACCCTTCCTCTTGGATATCTAGTAATGACCAAATACCTAGGTATTAGTATCTTAAATGTCATGTAACATTGTCTTAGGTATTAGTATAAAATCAAGTACCATTGTCTTAGTACTTGAAGACTCTTCCTCTTGGAGATTTAATAATGACCCAAAAAAAAAAAAAAAAAACGAGTATTTTGAGGAAACTAATATAGGTTAAAAAAAAATTTTAGGTTTATAATTAGTTAAAAAAATATAGGAAATAATTTAATAGTTAAAATTAAAAATATGTAATAAAGTGGATTTTTTTAATGTTTTTTTTTTTTTTGTAAATATTGTAAGGCCTCTCTATTGACTATTTATCATTATCATGCAGGTTACAGTAAGATAAAATCTGTCTATGGCCTCAACCTGTCCGAAGGAAACCAGGTCTGTTGGTCGTTTGAGTGTGTGAAAAGCATTCCAGAATTGGAAAAGTTTCATTTGTCTATAACCCACATGGGCTAGCTGATCTAGAGCATTCCTATCTACATGCAGATAATAAAAAACGAGTTCATACAAAATTGCAGATTTCATAAAACATCAGTAAAGGAACATCTATGCATCGGAGGAAGAAACAGGGGTAGGGTCTTTGACATTGGACCCTGGCATGTCTACTTGTTGGAGCTGTTGCAGCTGCTTTTCCATACAACCAACCCTATCATCGAGCCTACCCATGCGGTCCGCTGCCTGGTACTGGGTGATCTTGATATGGTATAACTAATCTTGCATATCCTGTAACTTTTCCATTATACGAGATTCTAATTTTGCTGAGTCAATTTGAGCTTGTTCAGGAGGGAAACTCTGTATGGCCTTTGCAAGAAGGCATTTTACTGTCCAGTAGGTGTGAATTGTCTGTTGGAATAAGGTGAGACGACCTCTAGTGTTCCCTGGATCAGTAATAAAGTCTATAATCTCAACTTCTGTGGTATTGTCTTCAGGATCTGTCTGAATTTCTCTCTCCCAGCCCTTGATTTCCTGGCAAACTTTGGAGGGGTTTCCGATGACATAGTTCGTTGCTAAATTTTCTAACAGTTCCTGATTGGATTTCCTGCCTCTTTTCTTGGGCTCCAGCTCTATGTGGGCTGGCTGTTTTCCTTTCATTTTCTGGGAAGTTGAACGGTGTTTCCCCATTGTTTTATGAATCCTAAACATAACCATACAACAAATGATAGTGAGGGCTTTAAATTTAGCATGAGACTTCCATACATTGTTCCCGTAGGCCTCACAGATGTGACTGTGATTCCAGCAGAAATCAGTAGGCGACACAAGTCTAATCTGTAAGCTAAGATGAGAGCTAGTCTGGTTGTCTAAAGACACAGTCCTAGAAACCCTGTTCGACACTGAAAAGGCCAGGGTTCTAGCTTGCAATTTGGTGACCGGGTGGATTTTGAAGGCCTAAAACTTCACGGATGGGTGACAAGAAAGATTGAGGTGCACACAACTAATAATAGGATTGACATTTAGACTTTCGCCCAACCAACATCCTAACTGGGTCCTCATATGACTGTGCATGTCGCAAAGGAAAGGAAGGTTCCCTCCTAAGTTTGCTACCTGGTTAGTCTGAGCGAGCTTCCAAGGCGACACAAGTTCAGAAGTGACTATGCCTACCCCAACCTTGAGCCTCCAGGCCTTGCGTTCCTGGTGCTTTCCAAACATTTGGAGGTTGCCAGATGGTATATCAATGACACAATTGACTAACAGGGTGCACAGATCACGGAAGCAAGGACTTATCTGCCTCTGGAAGGGTGTATAAAAACTAAAAACAGAGGAACCCAGAAAATCTATGCCATTATACAACTTAAAGCTAAAAACCAGAGCATTATCATCCATAAGTAAAGGGAGAAGACTGGAGACGTACCCCCAACTAGTCGAGAATGTAACAACGGTTCTTGTCTTCCTCCTCTGCTGCCTCCAAGCAATTGCATGCAAAAAGAAAAGCATTACGGCTTGGGGAGAAGAGGGAACTAAACTTACCTTATGAGAGCATGTCCGTCCGCAATCTGACAGCACAAGCTGTCCATCATGCAAACTCATTAAAGATCGCTCGCTCACTGCATACCATAATCTATGATCCCAATGCTTCATTATTGTGGTTGATTGTGTATTGGACGCCATAACTGCCACCTTTAACAATTATGAACTATGAGATGCCAGGTGTTCACCCCGATCGGGGGTTATGTTTTTTATTTTTAAATTTAAGATAATTAATAAATTATTTCAAATAACTATTTTTATGTAACTAGATTAAATATAAGTAAAAGCCAACTAATGAAATATTGTGTATAAATTTTTTTGGTGAAAATCACATTCAAACAGAATTTGTTGACGCGTTTGGAACCAGTTATTGTGGTTCATCATCAGGACAAGATAAGAGATATGATCTAGGACACAGTTTAAATAGATAGGAAACTCTGACTAGCCGTTATTCAGATAATTGGATTGAATAAGGAACTGAATATAAAGATTTTATACACAATTTTATGGATCACAGAAGCCAAATTCCTAATAATGAAATATTATTATCATAATTATTCGAAATTTGATCAAGATTGAATACTACCCTTTAAAATAATTTATTTCCTTTAAAAATAACTTCCATTCCATAACTTTCTTAATGTAATTTAAACCTTAAACTTAATAAAAACTAAATCCCATATAAACCAACTAATCTACACCTCTTAAATTTAAATAAACAAATTATTTGAAAACTTTCAAATTATATTAAAAAAAATTATACCATCACCCCCGAAATATTATAAACTTTTATCCATTCCTTTAATGAACATTACTTTCAGGAAAATTCCTAATAAATGACCTAATGGAACCAGCCCCTTGGACTTACATTGAATCTACTGACCACCGACCATGACACGTCAGACCCTAATTTATGACCATTGCCCAAATTTAGGGAGAAAATAGCGTTACCCACCAACTACACCCAACTTTGGCGGTGGTGGGAGTAACCCAGATCCCCATTTTAGGCCAGCAGGGGGCATAGAAAGTGCGTAGGCGTTGACTAAAGATGGCGGGATGTTCTAAATCTAAGTTCCGCCTCCGCACGGTTCGCACACAGGAAAAATTGAATATCTCACGTTTAACGCGGGTTCCTTTGTCGACACGTGGCAACGACTTTCCGAAACACGACTCTGACCACGCGGACGCGGAGGCAAAAGTATACTCTTGAGAGCGGGTCCACGTCGGAATTAGAGGCTTTGCTGACGTCGGAGCCCCAAGATTTGAACATTCCACGGGAACGTTTGAGTATACTATGGGCTGTGCTCATCGGGTGCGTATGTTGTTATGTGACGCTTTGCATTTTGTATTTATTTTGGTAATAGGGAGATAAATAAGTCAAAAGCTCTATAGAGAAAATAATGATTTTAAGAATATATATATATATATTTGTGGATCTTTACATGACTTCACTCCAAATTTATGGTTTGACAAACCGTGACCAAGGGATATCTAAGCCATTAAAATCAAAATCACCATGGGATCACACTCTGCCTTGGCCACACCAACCCTTATTATAGCTGGATTTTTTTTTGCCTTCGAGGGGATTGTAACCGGTGACCTTTCCATCACGAGTTTCTTAACATCACATTCTTCACCGTCGAACCAAACCCCTGGTGACATAGTTTAAAAGTTTTTAATTGTGTGTAAAAAATTGTTTTTTTTTTTTTTTTTTCTAAGAAAAATGAAGAGGATTAGTCTCCGTTAAGAAAAATGAAGAGGATTAGCCTCCATTCTCATTGTTAAAATAATTAAAAATAAAAAATCCGAATACATTTTATTATTGTGTTGTGACTTAGAGTTTGGATTTATTATTGAAGTAAATTATATTATTATAATTTTTTTTAATTAAATTATTATTATACTATAACAATTTTTAGTTTCACAACAACTTCCAAATACTTTGATCTTGACAAAGTTTTTTTCATCACTTTTTCTATAAGCCAAGAGAAGATGAGCAACATTGCAAATTCTCTAGCAATATTGGTTTTCTAAACATGTGCACAATTTTCTTGAGTGTGGATCTTTTTAACATCTACTCCATCTCCATCAATTATGTATCTTACAAAATGGTATTTTATATCAATATGCTTAGTCTTACAATGATATGTCGGATTTGTAGCCAAATATATAACACTTTGACTATTGCATAATACAATTGCACTATTATGAATTCTTCCAAATTCACCTGGAAGACCCTTAAATCAAGTTGCCTCTTTGCGAGCATGTGAGACAATAATATGCTCTGCCTTTTTGGTGGATAAAACAACAATATCATATAGTTTTGACATCCAACTAATAGTTTCCCCTGCAAGAGTAAAGATTTAAGTTGAACTAGATCTCCTTTTGTCCAAATCACCGGAAAAATCAAAATCAATATAGCCACGAACATAATCATTACAACCATTAAAGATGATGCAATAATCATTGGTGCCTCTAAGATACCAAAGCACCCATTTCACTGCGTTTTAATGTTCTTTTCCCGAAATTGTCATGTACCTACTAACACTCACCTATTGCATGTGAAATATCTAGTCTTGTGCATAACATCGCATACATCAAACTTCCTACTACATTAGCATAAGGTACACATGACATATAATCCTTTTATTACTTTTTAATATTACATAAACCTGAAGAAAACTTGAAATGGGAAGCCAAAGGGATATTGATTGGTTTCACATTACTCATCTCGAATTTCACAAGTACTTTTTCAACATACTTTTATTCTGAAAACCTCAGCATACCATTTTTTCTATCTTTGTGTATTTCAATGCCCGCGATTTTTTTGTTGTTGCTCCTAGATACTTCATATCAAATGTCCCAACCATTTGAGGCTTTAACCTATTGATCCTGTCCATGCTTTTGCTTGCAACAAGCATGCCATAAACATATAACACTAAGAATGTGACACTCAAACTTTTGAAGTAGAGACAATGGTCATACTCACTTTTATTGTAATTATGGCTCAACATGAAGGAATCGTATTTCTTGTACCATTACTTAGTTGACTACTTCAGGCCATATAATGATTTATTGAGCTCGCAAATGTATATTCTTTTTCAATGTTACATAAAACTTTTTGGTTGTTCCATATAAATCTCTTCGTCCAAATATCCATGGAAGAAAGTTGTTTTAACATCTAATTGCTCTAACTCTGAGTTAATCTATGCAACAAGTTCCAACACAATACACACATATACAAGCTTAACAAATGGCAAAAAAATTCACGAAAATTTATACCTTCCATTTGAGAGTATGTTTTTGTGACTAATCTAGATTTATACCTTTCAACATTACCATCAACTCCTTTCTTCAAAATGTAAATCCATTTACATCCCATTTACATCCTAAAACCTTTCTATCTTTATGAAGTTCTATCAAGTCCCAAGTATGTTTCTCTCAAAGACCATCCATTTCTTCTTTCATTTTCAAACTATATAGCTGCCTCTTTAAGTAAATCTATTTTTTCAAGGAATTTGTCATATAAAATCATTGTAACTTGGTCCATAAGCTTGTCATTATTCCTTCTCTAATGATGTTAAATAAGACATCATCAGCTAGATATAACCGAATTGTATTGAGAGCTTTGACATGCAGGTCCTCCCCCTCTTCACTGGTCATTGTTGCTAGTTTGTTCAATGTTCCTCCTACACCCTAGTGCCTTCTACAACCCTGGTTGTACTAATAAATCCCTCATTTTAACTTTCTACAATTCAAAGTTGTTTTTGCCATTAAAATTTTCAATTTTGAATTTAGTATTCATCACTTTTGCCATTATCCTCCATACATAGATTCTCCAGCCAAATTGAAGTTTATTTAATATGTCAATTTGGATAAATAAATTCTTTCAAAAACATTCGTTATATGACCTCGATTTTTAGTTTAGAAATACTAGTTTCAGAAAACCCCAATTAATAATAATAATATTATTATTTTAAACTCAACCTTAGAAACTCTATTTATTGAGAACCTCAGAAACCTTGTTTCTTGATTTAGTCTCTTGAAAGTTTAAGTGTGTGTGTAACTTCAAAAAACGAAAGTTTAAATTTTTTATATTGTCACGGATTTAAAATTTTTTTTATCTGATTTTCTCAACCATGGTATCTGCTAAGGTTTCATATTGGTACTCTACTCTGAACCCTTCCTATTAGCCGCAGACTAGCTCAACCTTTTCTTCCCATAACTCGGCTCCTTATAGAAGATTTAATGATTTTTCCTTTGCCACCAAGCTCATGCTTTATCTGCTTTATGTGGATGGGTCTGTGAATTGCTTCACGATATGATGGCTTCCTTGCTACGTGGCTTGACGCAACCCCACTCAATCTCTGACCTCTATTTTCTTTCGCTGCAACGATGACTCCATAAACTAGATGGCCAACTAAATATTTTGGCAGTTAGAGCGGCTAAATTCGTGTCTGGACTCTATACATTTTTCATCTAATAAATATCAACAATGATGATTTACAAACCTCTTCAATATCTTGATCTTCATAAATGAAGTAGGCACCTTAAAATAGATTTGCTAACTATCATTTTATTTTGAAAACCAACATCATTAGAGTAATCATAACAAAGTATTTACTTAAATAAATGTCATTTCTATAATTTCTTTTAACAAAATTGTTATCATACTCTAACATACCCACCATTTCATTGTCAATGATATAAGTTAACCAAGTCCATTCCAAATTTAATAAAAAAACACCAATTTTCAATAGATGTATGATGTATGAGTTTGTTATAGACCAGCCTAGATCCATCTTACTCTGGATCTATCATGCGCCGAGAGGGATCAAATATCTCGAGGTGCAAAACTATTTTTTGAGTGCAAAACTTGAGGAAAGGTTTGCACCTCGAGAGATTTGATCCCTCTCGGCGCATGATAGATCCAGAGTAAGATGGATCTAGGCTGGTTCCAGTTGGAGGCATCATCGTCACATTTTTCAGATTATTAAATTTTTTGTATATTTTTGAGATGTACATCATACTTCGAAATTTTGAAAGTCAAATTTGAAATAAACTTGCAATATGAAACTAGTAGCTCGTAGGTGAGACGAGCTACACCTAGAGACTGCCCAAGCAGTACCGCTCTATTCCATTGATTATAAAATAAAAAATAAATAAGATTACATTCAATTTAGGGAGATCAAAACTATCTCCTAGAAAATAGGAACTAAGTCTAAACTAAGACACACACACAATCATGAAACGAACTTTCTCCATTAATTTCAACTCTCCTCCTTAATGGAGAAATGATTCACTTGCACACCTAACATCTTCCTAAACAATTCAAATTTGATCTTCTCGAGAGGCTTGGTGAAGATACCAGCTACATTTTCACAGATGTTACAATATTCAAGAAAATATCTTTGTATTGAACCTTTTCTCTAACAAAATGAAATTGGGTATCTATATGTTTTGTGTTTTTATGAAAAATAGGATTATTTTCCAGCTTTATTGAACTTTGGTTGTTGCATTTAATCATCGTAGAATCATTTTTCTCTTCTCCTACAACATTAAGAATTCTTCTCAACCAAATTGCTTCACAAGTGCCTACACATACAACTTGATACTTTGCTTCCGCTGATGATAAAGATACAACACTCTGCTTTTTACTGCTCCAAGAAATGACCCCGAACCCAATATTGAAAGCATACCCTATTATAGATCTTATATCATCTAGATTTCCAACCCAATCTAAATTTGAATAGCCTGTTAGTTTAACATCAAAATAATCAGTATATTTAATGCCAAAATTTATGGTTCCTTGAAGATACCTTAGGACACCTTTTGCTAACACCCAATGATTTTCAAGAGGTTTTGTCATAAATTGACTCAACATACTGACTAAATATGCTATGTCAAGTTTGGTTGTAGTAAAATAAATCAAACTTCCAACCAGTTGTATGTACAATGTAGCATCCACCTCTTTAGAACCATCATCACTTTGAAATTCAACATTTTTTTGTATAGGTACTGAAGCAACTTTACACTGATCCATTTTGAATTTCTTTAACAACTCCTTGACATAATTTCCTTGAGTAACACAAGTTTGGCAGAATCGCTCCAGACTTCAAGACCCAAACAATAATGCAGTTCTCCAAGGTCCTTCATTTCAAATACCCGTGACATCTACACTTTAATTTCTTCAACCAATTCATCAAAATTTCCAGTAACAATTAAATCATAAACATATAAGGAAATCAACACAATCTACCCCTTTGTATCAAATGTGGTATACAAGTTTGTATAATGTGATATACAAGTTTGTATCATTTTGTATTAAATATCATAGGAATATTTCCATACCCTTTAATATTATATGCTCTGTCATCTCATAAGTAGATGTTAGCATCGTTACTGGTCTCCTTAAAATTTTCATACCAGTGTTTATTACATGTCATATGACTGGATTCTCTAGAATCCACAAACCAAGTTCCATCCTCATCGGTCTCAGTAGAAAGAGCAGCATCAGACACAAATAATTTAAGATCATGATTCAGATATTTGCCAACAAAATACCCTGTATGCCTCTTGTGTCTATATTTATTTTCATCATTCTTCTTTTTATAACAGTCCCTAGAAACATGACCAGTTTTTGCACAGTAAAAAAACTTAATTCCATAATCATTTTTAGCAGATGACATACCTTGAAATGTATTTTTATGAGATGGACCACTGCTTTTCTGTCTTCCTCCTAGTTTCTCTTTCAAGAAATTTTTATTTGCTACCAATGCCAAATCTGCATTCCAAGGCTTCAAATTCTTACGTCTCCCTTCTTCTTGCATCAAAATCCCTGTCAACTCTTCAAAGGTGGGAGCTTTCTCCCTTGTTGCAATCCCTATAATGAACATTTGATAACCCTTTGTCATGCCATTTAAGGTAATTTTAATGATATCAAAGTTGGATACTTTCTCCGCTATATCACCTAACTTGTCTCTCAGTTCTTTAATCCGTGAGATGAATGTAGCAACAGATTCATTCTCTTCCATTCTAATGGAGAAAATATTACTCTTTAGAAGCAAAACATGATTTGTATTTTTCATTTATACAAATCCTTGAGTGTCACCCAAATCTCATTGGAAAATTTGCAGTCTCGGATATGAGGGATTATGTTTCCTTTTACCGACATCTTCAACAACACTTTCACCTTATTTTCCCTTTTTTCCCAATGTTGCACTGATGTGGCTGTGGCACCACCGGTTGCAATCGGATTTTCTTCATCTCCATTTTCAATTGTCCATGCACTAGAACCCTTGAGCAATGTCTACAACTTGAACTTCCAGTTGGTGTAATTTGACCCATCAAGCTTATTTCTCTCATTAAGGTGTGTCTCTGCAATGTGATTATTCATTGTGACAAAAAAAATTCAACAATAGCTTATCTGATCAATAGATCCATGACTCCAATAACAGTTCCACTGGTCCAATCTAAAAATCCAGTAATTCAGCAAACGATCTCCAGATCCTCCAACAATCGATCTATGGATCTAACACCAAATCCTCCAATAGTTGATCTACAGGTCTACCTCCAGATCCTCAAACAATTAAGCTACAGATCTAACTCTAGATCCTCCAATATTTGATATACGGATCTAACTCCAGATCCTCCAATAGTCAATCTACGGATCCACCTCTAGATCCTCCAGCAAACACATGTACATCTAGTCTCGGGCCACCTCTAACATGCAAAAAACAACAACGTGAGTTCACCTTGCTGCAAGTCATGATGAAGAAAAAATCTATAAGTTTTTGCTATTAGTGCGGGTATCAATACTGACCATCAGCACTAAACAACTCTCTTTCCCTATGTACTGCCATCACTAGTAAGCACAACCTATCTTTGTTGGGGGCGCGTTGATCATGTTTATTCATAAAAAAAAGTGCTCAGTCACAAAAAAAATGTAGCAGTGTACCTTTGATCTCAGCCACCAAGGCTCTCATCCACAAAGGCTCAACTCACCACAGACCCAGCTCACGCAGATCTCTAATACCAAGATAGAAAATGGGAAGTAAAATTTGAAAGAAATTTGCAATCTAAAACTAGCAGCTCACAGGTGAGACGAGCTACACCTAGAGACTGACCAAGTAGTATTTCTCTATTTCATTGATTAAAAAATAAGAAATAAATAAGATTACATTCAATTTAGGGAGACCAAAACTATCTCCTAGAAAATAGGAACTAAGTCTAAACTAAGACACACACACAACCGTGAAACAAACTTTCTCCATTAGTTTCAATTGTTATCTTTTTCGTTGAATCTCCAATTTTTATCTCTTTCATTATATAAATATGTATTATAATTCATACTTATGTTGGGCCTATTAAGAAATGTATCTCATATCTAACCAAATCCAAAGGAGGGCTACTATGAAAATAAGCATATCGATATATTGTAAGTGATTTAATCATTTGGGTTTTGGTTCCACAATTTTTCACTCATGAGTCATGATCCCCATGCATCAAACTTCGTATAATTATTTTCATTGCACTTGTGATCCTCATGCATTAAGCTATTTACTATTACTTCTATAACTTGACCCGCAATAGTGTATTTATAGTTTATTAACATGTCATTTTTGTAGTTTATCCTTTTGAGTTGAGCACATTAGACCTAATGGTTTACAATGTTTATTTATTATTTATTTCACATTTACTATTTGTTAATTTATTCTTCCTATCCCAACAATAATGTGTTTCACTTAATTAAGTTAAGTAATACTAATACACTTTATAATTAAGCTTGACCTTCTGTGACATCAACATCATAATATTGCTTTCACCAATCACAAACTACTTCCCTACTTCGATGGTTAAGACACATCAAGCTTTACACAACTGAATTGTTGTTTACAGTGGATCTTCCTTGCTTTGATAATTAAGAAACATCAAGCTTTACATAATTGAATTATTGTCTACAATGGATCAATTTTTGTTTCTTTTTTATGTCTGGTTCAGAGAATCTATAGATCAGTGACCACTATTGGTGTTTAAAATGGATCAATGTTTTTTTTTTTCCTTTTTATATCTGGTTTAGAGAATCCATAGATCAGTGACCACTATTGGTGTTTACAATGGATCAATGCTTTTTTTTTTTTCCTTTTTATGTCTGGTTTAGAGAATCCGTAGATCGGTGACCACTACGTCCACAAAATATTTGTACTAGGCAGATCCATCCAAAATAATTTCTTCATACCGACTCAAACACAGAGCCTAACCCCGAGAGTGTCAAGAGAATTGAACCCATGACCTTTAAATAACAAAGATGCTTTAATAACGAAGACTCAACCAATTGAACTAACCCTCGAAACTTATGGATCACCAAATTACAATAATTAATAATAATATAATTTAATTTTAAAACTATAACCAAATTAAATACAAAATTGAAATATAAAATTCTCATTTATTTTATGACCATATTACAAAATATATATATATATATAGTACAATTCTTCCACTAAAAAATAAATCAATTACTAATTTTTTGTTTTTTTAAATAAAGCCCCTACACTAAATTATAACGTTTAGCATATGGTATTATAATGTGATACATATGAAATTTTCACAGCATGTTGATGTTCACCTTTGCACAACCATCCTTTTAGCATATGGTATTATAATGTGATACAAATGAAATTTCACAACATGTTGATGTTCACCTTTGCATTACATTAGGGAATTATCTTATTACTTGCCACTTGACCCCAACGTGCATGCACAACATTCCCCTCACCTTTGTGCTCCTTATTCTTATCCATAATCCCATCCCCTCGTATGCCGAGCTCAACTTGTCTTCCTTAATCCCAATCCCCATATTGCCAGCTCAAATTGCCTTGATAACAGTTGCACAATTTGCATGTTGCATAGATTCTATAGATCTAAGTCTAAACAAATCACATCTGTCCACTTGAACCCTCAATATGGATATAGAGGATCACAATGCCCCAAAATTATTCTATGTTGGACATTAGATTATCATTGTTCCTATTATTCTAATGCATGTAAAGGATTTTTGTATGAAACAATCTCTGATATCCCTAACACATTGGGGAGACTCCAGCTGCCCAAACAATTTCAATGCACATCATCTTATCTTAAATATGCAAAACAACCAATGCATAATTTCCCTGTGCCTCCTTCCCTCTCCTCATACCAATGACTTGTATGGCTTGTGATGATATCCAAAACCAAGAAAGGGTCACTGCATATCTCTTTCATTATTTAAAATTTATAAAACTTGTGATTTATGAAAGTAGACTTTAAAATTGTGAAGAATATTTAGTTTTTTCAATAAATAAATAAATAAATAAATCACTAAATAAATAAATAAATAAATAAATAAATAAATAAATAAATATATATATATATATATAACCAACTTTATGCCTATGCCTATGGTTAATATATTGGGAATCAATATGAATCATTTTTTTATTTTACATAGTTATGCATATGTTTAATGCTTCATCGAAATGTTCAAAATGCCATATGTAAAACTGTACCAGCAAAATCTTCTTTAATAAATATTGCAAAACAATTTTTATATAGATATGTTTAATATATGCTACGAACCAACCAACCTCTTCTAATGCTTGGATTTTCAAATAATACAAAGTGAGGAGTATGTTTAAAGTGTATGTACTAAGTTTTTTTTCCAAAATATTCACATAAAGTGATTTTTTTTTTATTCCTTTATAAATCATTTATAATTTGATTGGTTTTCAGGGAATCAATTTTAAATATATTTTAAGTAATTTTAAAATTATAAATATGAAAAAACTAAATTTTAAATAATGTAAAATTTGAATTTTATTAATAAGTTAAATTTATTAATTAAAATAATATCAAAATTTTTAAAGTTTTAATATATATATATATATATATATATATATATATATATAATATGTATTTTTAAATATATTATTATTATCTAATTTTAAGGTCACGGCCAAGCGATCACGTCCAAGCTAGACATCAAATTGGTGTATGAGACTCTCTTGTTTGTAGGACAAGGGACCCACCTCCGCACAATGGTTTAACTACTAAGTCTACGAAGACATACATACTCTACCCCCTCTTTTGAACCTGTGATCTCTTAGAAGGAAACACACACTCTTAACCATTAGGCCCACTTAATTTAATTGATCAAAAAAATTAAAATCTTTTTAATATATATTTTTTTATATTTTAAAAATTATAAATATAAGTTAAATAAATTTCAAATAATGTTAAATCTAAATTTTATTAACAAATTAAATGTATTAATTAAGATAATACTAAAAAATTGCATAACTTTTCGAGGTAGCTTAATTGATGATCACCATGATAATAAAGTATATGTACCATGAGATTCTAGGTTCAAATTTCTCGAGCTTACTCATGGCCACATGCATGTGGCAACATGGTCCACCTAGGGGGTTATAGTGGTAGGAAACTTAATGAACCACATGTCATGTGAGTACTTATAGTGGTAGAAAACTTAGGCCCACAACTTGAGTGGGCATAATGGTTAAGAGCATGTGTTTCCTCCTAAGAGGTCACAGGTTCAAAACCAAAGAGGGGTAAAGTATGTATGCCTTTGTAGACTTAGCAGTAAAAATCGTTGCGTGGAGGTGGGTCCCTTGTCCCACAAACAAGGGGGTCTCATACACCAATTTGGTGTTTGGCTTGGCCGTGACCTTAAAATTGGATTATTATTATTACGAGACGATAAGAGTCGGAATTGACCCCATGTCACATGAATATGACATCGATCAAGTGTCCCATTTCTCTAGTAAAAAAAAAAAAATTGTATAACTTTAAATTTATGTAAAATATTTTTTTATATATTATATAAATTTTATATTAACAATTTTATTTAATAGTATATCTTATTTTATTTTCATTTTTAATGATAATTATTTATTTATTTTAAATAATTTTTATTTTTAGTTTACAAATATTTATAGTTTGTCAGATTTGCAATACTAAGTAGGTGGAAGATAAAAAACAATTTCTTTTAGACTGCCCGACTCTTACTCACATCCACTCTCAATTCCCTAACATATCCCGCACTTCCAATATTCTTGACCTATTAAGCCAACCCACCTATAGTGATCTTGGAACACTTCTTTCCCTTCTCTTTGATCATAGAAACAAGATTTTGAAGACTCAAACTTAGATTCTTTTTTGAGGTCTGATAGGCTGCATTAGTCTAAGCGAATGTTAATCATCATCATCATCATTATAATTTTTTTGTAAATTAAAAAAAAAAATTTAATTTATGTAAAAATAAATTAGTGAGCACGAAAAATAATGAAATGTTATAAATGAAATATTAAACTAACAAAAATATTATATTTGTTCCCAAGGAATATTTTAATATTTTATTTAGGAAATATATAATATTTTCTAGGTTGAGGGGTTATTTAGATAATAAAGATGAATATTGTTATAAAAAATATTCATTATGCATTTATAATAGCATAACTTTTTCCTAATTATCCAGACTAAAATTATTTGACAAATTGACAAAAATATTAGAGTGAGGCTGTTGATATCATGTTAGGCGATAAGTATACTCACTTAAGAGTTCATAGGGCATGGAGCCAATACAAAATTATCATAGGCATGAAGCCATTATAACAATGCTCATCATGTCACTAGCAGGAATTTGAGCCTCGGTGAGGAAGATAACAACCATTCCACCCAACTACCCAAAATAACCCCAATATATATATATATATATATATATATGATATCTAATGTTTTTAATGAACACTTCATTTATTAAGATTAATATTATTTTTAATTGGAAAGAGTATATATATTTGTATTAAAACGTGGATGCACGTGATAAAAAAGCGATATTTTTACAACAAAAACTATGTTTTTCATTAGCTATGAATAATACAATTTGTCTAACTCTTGTACAAGTTTTTTCATTAGCCATCCCATTTTCAAAATTTAGAAATACTTGCCTGCTACTATAAACCTTACAAAACTGCAATAGCAGATATATACATGTGTGATTAGACATAATACAAAATTTGCAGGTGCTAGAGGGATGTTTATTCCTCCATTGGAGTTGGGGAGTTGAGGTCCAACGACTTCAACACCTCCTCCTCCTTCTTGTTGTTGTCTGCTAATTTTAGCTTCAACCCGTCTATCTCCAGTCTGAGGGCTTCCACTTTGTCTTCCAACCTTCAGATTTTTTATTTTTCTTCCACTTGTCATTCCTTGATCTCGATGGCAGCATTGCAATTCCATTTCAAAATTCTCCATGTTCCATGGTACATGTATCAAAATTCAACTAACTACTCCCAGTTCCACGAGCCCAATCAACACTCATACTCCCGGCCCAAACCTATACTCTCAGCAGCATAACTCACATTTCCTCTCATCATGTCAAACATAGGAGACCCAGACCTAGACGCAGACTCCAGGACAACGATAACCATCGACCTCCTGAAATACATGAAACAACAAAATTAAACAAATCAAACAAAGGAGTCGGTGCACAGGTAGGTGACCAGGCTCACTGTTCCCATAGATAGGTATTTCACGGCTTCAAAAATCCTAATCACCAGAACCCAAATAATATGAAACTTCCTAGAAGAACCAAAACTCCACCTGTAAAAGAAATAGGCACCCAAGCCAATGCATAGGTAATTCACTTCCACCTCAAACCCCACAGACAGGTTAGAACTTAGACCCTCCTCACCAATTCCATAGTTTCTAGTATCTGTAGAGAGAACCCAAAGGCCTCCAAGTAGTATCGAGAGGCCCCAGAGCACCTCCATCTAGGACTTACAGTCACAAACCCTCTCTCATAATGTTACCTATTCTCTTGAACCTCTGCTGCAAACACATGGACAATGACCATGCATCCTGCACATCCATGTATTGAGGATTTCTGAAAATACTCAGACCGTTAACCCTTAAATAGCCACCAACAATATGCCAATGATGAAGTAGTGACGTAATAGTACCTGAGATGTTGGAATCCCAATGATGATCCATTATTTCCCGAATTTGCATAGATTCTCCAGACTCCATAGCCACCATCTTCCCACGCTTCTCTTGTATGTTCCAGAGTCCAGGGAGTAAATGATTTCCCCACAGCTTCACCATTCCCACGAACCAGGTACCAAAATGCCGAAGACTGTAATCAGAATCGAAAGTGGGGAAGTATAACAACACGCCCGAGATGATGCAGGGACCAGGTGGCAAGTTGTCAAACTGCATGACGTCACTAATTCGATTGAGTTTTGTATACGGCTTGCCATAGGAGCCGAGGGAGAGGCAGGGGTAGTTAAGATCGACAGGACTAGGCATAGTAAATAATTCCATGGGTCAGCCAAGACTTGGCCACTTGTTGAAGGTTGGGTGGGAGAGGTTGTCGAGCCAACTTGGCAGGGTATGGGGGAGGGGGGGGGGCGGCGCAAGGGGAGGGGGGAGGGGAGGGGTGGGTGAGGGGGTAAGGAAGGGAAGGGGGAGTAGGGGAGGGAATGAGAGGGAAAAAGGGGATAGGGATAAGGGGAGGGGACCAACGAGGAGTCCAGGTAATAGACTAATTATCCAGGGGAAGGGGGAGGGAGAGAGGGCCATGGAGAGAGGGGGAGGAGGGTTCTGGAGGAAGCAGGGATGAAAGGATTAAAAGGCAAACAAAAATATTAATCAGACCAAAGGAACTATCCATATTCCATTTTGTGTGGTTGGAATGATTATTTTCCTTAGGATTCTTGGTCATAGTAAAGGAATACATAGGTTCCCTTCAATACCATTCACCTTCATAGCTTCTTCTTTAAATATACAAGCCACATTAGCTTATTTAGCTGATTTTTTGTTGTTTCCCCTAAGGATATGGAAGAAATTTACTAAATCCAAAAGAGGGGTCAAACTTTTATTTCTCTTGATGACTTGGTTTAAAAGAGTGTTATTAGCTGGTTTATTCTTTCTCATGTGGTTTGTTATTATCATGGAGTCTCCCAAGATTTGGAGCTTCTTGATTCCTTTGTTGATGGCTAAATTCATGCCAAAGAATAACCCATAAGCTTCAGCTTGATTGTTATTTTTCTGGCCTAAACTCCAATCATACCTGTCTTTGGTTTTTCCATTGAGATTTGTGAGAATCCATCCCCCTCCTACCACCCCACGATTTCCTTTTGAAGCCCCATCAAATTGCAGAGTCCATCTCCCCGAATTTTTCAGCCACTCCTCCATTTCTTCGGAGTATAGTTTGAGGATTCACCGAGTATCATTTGTGTGCTCTTTTATTCTTATTTTTGGGGTTGTGGAATTGACCCACCAACTCACCCAAGATGATTCTTATTGATCTAATGAGGGATCCAGCTCAGGCCTATGCATCTCCATGCACTGCGCTATGGAATTAAATGCCCCAAACATTGCTCAAGGTCTATCCTTCTAGAAGATAGAACTATTTATCAACAGTCATACTTTCCAGCGTATATACTTGGGGAGGGAAGACCAAATGCTTTGGAAGGAAAATTTGGCCCGAAGGGAGCCCAAGTAAGACATGGGCTAAGAGGAACAATATGAGGATGTCGGAAGGCCACTTGACTCTACTGAACAGAGGCCCCATAGCCCCCGCCCAAACCTGCTTAGTTGTGTTGCAATGTAAGAAGAGGTGTTGTATGGATTCTTCCTCTTGTTCACATAGAGGGAATCTTGAAGGGCCTATTTATCCCCATTTTTGGAGGTTTTCAGCAGTTAATATTTTTTTGTGAGCTAGAGCCCAACATAAAAAATTTACTTTTGGGATTGCGTTGGGCTTCCATATTTGATTCAATATAGGTGCTTTCGTGGGGACCTGAGCTATGGAGAGAAAGTAATAATACCATTTTCTGGCTGATTTTTTTCCATTCATCCAACTCCAACTTTCATATGTGTTTCGTTCTATAGGGGCACAACCTCTGAGTTTTTCTAAGAGCTTATCCCTTTGGTTGATAAGTTCTTCCAGGATGTTCTCAAGCTTCCAATTTTTCCATTTACCATTTTGGCCCCAATCTGAGATTTGGTCCAATTTGACCACTCCTCTTTGTCTAAGTAGGACATGGAATTTCCACAAGTCCATATATTGATCTAAGGGAATCCTCCCCAGGATGGAGTCTCTGAATATGTCTATTGTGCCTCCTTTACCAGGGACTTTGCTGGGTTTTTCCTTTATTATGTTTGAAGTAGCTCTTATGATATCCCCAATGGGGGTGCCCACTACATTCCCTTATCCATTATCAAGCTGGGGGAGATACTTTTCTCTGATCACTTGCATCCACCACAGATTTGGCGAAATCTTCATATTCTGGTAAAGTTTGGCCCCCAACGAAACATTGGCCAACACAGGTTGTCTAATCCCCAATCTGCCTTGTTTCCTAGGGGCCTTGACTGTTTCCCAGTTCACAAGGTGATATTTATTTATATTTAACTTCCCACAAAATTTTCCCTATGTACATCCCCAGTTGATGTAATACATATTTTGGTGTTTGTAACACCGATAATTGATAGAGGGGGATGGCCGAAAGGACTGAATTCATGAGTATTGTTCTTCCTGCAGTATTGAGCCATATACCCCTTTAGTTCACAATTTTTTCCTTTATATTATCAGTGACTTTTTGACATAACTTTGGGGTTGATCTTCTTACAGATAGAGGGATTCCAAGGTAGCATAATTCCTTCCATCATCTCACTAATTTAAACCCAATAATATCCTCTATTTTTTTCTCCCTTTGGCTTGAGATCTTACAACAGTATATGTGACTCTTACTATCATTAGTAGCCCCATCAGAGGCCTTTATAAGTCTATCTAGGTTCCTTTTGAATCTTCTAGAAATTATCGATGAAGCTCCTCCCAAAAATATTGTATCATCTGCAAATTGGCCATGGTTTATGGTTCTTATCCCTTCCTTATACCTTATGCTAGGGAGATTGATAGAGGTTCTTTCTTGTTCTAGTTTTTGACTCAAAGCCTCAACCATGATGATATATAAGAAAGGGGAAAATGGGGCACCCTTGTCTCAATCCCTTGGAGGCTTGAAGAATCCATCAGCTCTACCATTGACTAGAGGGGAAATCCAAGGAGAGGAGATACACAATTTGATCCATCTTATGAATTTTATCTATTCCCATTTTCTTGAGAATCTTCCAAATAAACTCATGATTTACTCTATTGAAGGTATTTTCCATGTCCAAATTAATAACCATACCTTCATCCCATCTTCTCCAACTTGAGTCTATAGTCTCTTGGATGAGGATTATATTATGGTTTTTAAGCTTCTGTGGTTATTGATTAATGAAGAGATCTCTGGATTATCCACAGTGTGATAAAACAATGGTCGATGTTTCGAATCCCAATGGGGATCCATCTTTAGGAAAAGATGAAGAATGAAGAGTGAAAGAAGGACACAAAGGACAAGGTTTATATATAGTGAAAAAAGAGATTGAGACCTCCATTTTCTCAAACTCTTTTTTCAGTATATATAAACCTTGTCCTTTGTGTCCTTCTTTCACTCTTCATTCTTCATCTTGTCCTGAAGATGGATCCCCATTGGGATTCGAGAGGATGATATTGTCAAATATTTGTCTGCCCGACACAATCCCCCCTTGATTTTCAAATATCATGAGAGGTATCAAGGGCTTGAATCTGAGGCCCAAGATTTTTGAGAAGATTTTATAGGAAAAGTTGCAAAGAGAAATAGGTATGAATCTTCCAAAGGAGGAAGGATTAGCTTCTTTGGGGATTAAAATCAGGAAGGAGGAGTTGATGATCCCTCCCAAATAAAAATTATTAAGTAATAACCCACCATTTTGCATAAATACTTCTGGAAAAGGTCCCAGAAAAAAGTGGTAGAAGCTAGCGGTAAAACCATCTGACTCGGGGGCTTTGTCCAGAGAGAAGGAGAAAACCACTCTTTATTTCCTCCTTCGAGGGGGGGAGGGAAATTTTTAGGTTCATCTCCTCCGTGACTACTTATGGGATAGGGTCAAGGAACCATTCCTCATCCTCAAATTCCCCTATGGGGTCACCAGTATAAAGATTCCCAAAATGCTCCACAAAAACAACCTTAAGTTCCTCAAAGTTGTCAATAATTTTCCCTTCATGGCTGATTTGTGTTATTTTTTTTTTTGATTCTATGAATTTGGCTTGTTTGTGGAAAATTTTGGTGTTTCTATCCCTAGCCCTTAGCCAGCTATTTCTTGACTTAAGCCTCCAATATTCTTCTTCATTCCCGAGATTCAAGTGGACGGATTTGAAATTTTCTGTTTCCTTCTAGAAATTCGAAACAGTAACCTCATTATTTTCCATATTGCCTTGAATAACAGTCAAATTTTCTTCAGTCTTTTTTATACTCCCCAATCTTCCTGAGCTGCTTTCCTTAGCCCATTTTTTAATATATATATATATATATATATATATATATATATATATATATATATATATATTTTTTTTTTTTTTTTTTTTTTTTTTTTTCAGTCTGCGGATTTTCCGTTCCCAGGTGGTGATTGGGTTGCTTTCAACCCAAGCCCCCCAAGAGAGAGCCACCAAATTAATGAACTCCTGGGACTCCAACCACAGAGGAGAGAACCAAAAAGGGATGGGTCAGAGGTCTTGGGTTAAGGAGATAAGAAGGGAAATCAGGTGATGGTCAGAATCCAACCAAGGAAGGATGGAGAATTACAGGCATATTTTGAGAGAGAAAATTATCAGAGACAAGAAATATGTCTAGTATGGCAGCAATGTGTCCCAGCCCCACTCTTTTTTTTGTCGAAGTGTACAGGAAATTATTTGGTTTAACATTAAAAATATTTAGGGATAGAATTAAGTCTTCCATGTTTTCCTGGAAGGCATCCTAGACCAAAATTCCCCCTCTCTTCTCATTTTGACTCATGGTGGGGTTGAAATATCTACCCAAGATACAATTTTCCCCATAGTTAGAATATTTGAGCTCCATCAGGGATTTCACTCTTTCTTCTTCTGGAAGTGAGTAGGCATGTAAACAATTATAATAGTGAATGAATGCTTAAAATAAATGTGAGTAAAGGAGGCTGCAATCCAGTGAGTGGATTTAGTGTATCTTACCAATTTAAGTTTCATCAAGTTCCACAATGTGCACAATCCGCCTGATGCTCCCTGTGAACTTACTATCTCGATCTTACTTTGGCTCCAAATCTTGTTATGGGATGCTTGGAGATGTTTCTCTTCCAACTTTGTCTCTTGCATAAGTGTGATGGTTATATTTTTTTTTTGATCAGATATTTTACTTCCTTCAGTCTCTTTTTTGTTCCGATCCCCTAATAGTCCCAAGAGATTATATTCATTTATCACTTTTTGAGTTTCCTTCCCCCTTGCTAGGGCCTGTGTTGCTTCCTTTTTTTACCTCCACCTCCTTTTTTCTAGCTCCAGTTAGCTATAGAGTGATGGTGTGTTGGAACCCAAGTTCCTTATCTTTCTTAGTCTTTTCCTTTTTGATTTCCTTGTTTGTCTTTCTCCCTTGTATTTTCACTTTTCCGCCTAACTTCTTTTTTCTAGCTATTACCAGTTGCTCTTCCATAGAGTTGAGATGAGTTGAAGTACCTGGGTCTTCTTTTGATGATTTAAATCCTTCTTTGCTTTCTTCCTTCGAGGAGGATTCTTCATAGTTGCTCGATGTTTCAAGACTTGAATTCGCCTAATTAAGAGTTATGGAAGGATGAGGTTCAGGTCCTTTTAGGGATCTGAGGGCTTTCTGAGTGACCAATCCGAGGGGAGTGGCCACCTTACCTAGATCTGGAGCCCCCTCAACCAAATTTAGGGTAGATCCTAACACTTCAAAGGGGTTTTCCAAGCCTAGCCCTAGAGCCAAGGAAAACCCAGCACCAGGGGGGGAGCCCTCCCCCCCCCCCCCTTGAGGGACCAAGGGGGGTCTTGAGAGGGCCTGAATGCTAAGGGTGTTGAGATTTTTTTCACCTTTTAACTTGCTTCCATTTTTACTTTGCTTCTTTTCCAGGAGGTGCTTAGGCCTCTTGGTTCTTGGGGAAATTTTTGGCGAAGTGGCCATATTCGTGGCACAACTTGCACTTGAAGGGAAACTGATGATAGTCCACTTCTTGAATATGGGACCCGTTATCCATATAAGGAGTAACAATTTTTGGGGGGTCCTTTTCAAGGTCGACCTACACACAAATCTGAGCATAGGAGAACAGTCCATCCTTGGGCTTAGAACAGGCTATGTATTTCCCAAGGGAATTACCAATCAGTCTGAAAGTTGCATCATTACAACAATGGAGGGGAAGGTAAGGAAGCTTCACCTAGACCGGGACAAAGGAGGGGACCTCAAACTTCGAGTTAAAACTTGGGCTCCATCGATCCAGGTACAAACCTTGAGCACCCATGAAATGAGGACCGCTGCAAAAGACCAAGTCATTATTCAGCTTATTCTCAAAGTAGAAGTTAAGGAATCCCTTCCCGCAGAAATAGGAAATGACCACTCCTTTGATCAGGGGCTTCTAGTTCTTCTCAACCCATGCAGAAACCATATGAGGGGAAGGCCAAAATCCCATTAATTGGATAATTATACCTCGGGCTACAAGACGTAAAGCATGCGAGCGGGCCTAGGGGGGCACAAATTTGAATCTTAGGGATCTCTTCTGAGCACTTAATGAATTTGGGTGGCCCCTATTTGTACAAACATAGAGCAACTACCATTAACGAGTTGAAAGCCACAAAATCCTCCAGGGAAGTCCCTTTCTGGGAGGTTGTAGCCATAGGGGAAACTAGCCAGCCTGAGAAGGTTGACAAACCAAGGAACCCCCACCGCGTGAAAACACCTGACCACGTAGAGCTGGAAAAATGCGCACAGACAACTTTGGGGTAAAAAAACTGCCAGGGGCACAGGAAATTTAGGGCCAACTAGTAGGGGCAAGAGGGCAGAAGCTAGTGCATCGCAGACCTATGGAAACAAGGCCTGCAACCTTAGACCTAACCAGAAACCGCCACCACCAGAAACAATCATAACTAATTGCATAAAATTATTAAAATAGTAAAAGAGTCAAAATAAAAACCATTTCATGTTAATGCTAATGTTAAAATTAAAATCGAAATAAAAATTTAACCAAAATAATTTTTAAGACTCGTTAAGTTTGTATTTCCATAAAATTAAAAAGATAGTTAAAATTGAAATGATGGGTAAAAAGATAAAAATGAAGAATAAAATTGAAGTGGGGATAAAAGATAAAAATTATATAAAAAAATGAAATCAAATTATAAAAAATAAAATTAAAATAAAGTAAAAAAAAAAAGTGTTAAGGATGAGTATAATGAATATTGGGGTTTTTAAGATTGGTAAATTTGTAATTATTTTTCCAATTAAAATTATTAGGATGTTTTTCAATTTTCGATGTTTCTCCAAATAGATGTCATAAGTGTTAGACACCTAATTCTCGTGTTATGTTTTGGGTTAGTGCGTGTTATGGTGAGTAGTTGTTAGAGTCCAAGAAACCTAGGAAATTGAATCAACGGTTTGCCTATTGTATTAATATGTACATTATGTACATAATTATTTGAGATCATTTAATATATAGTTGAACTTGGTTTCCAATTTGTGTTGTCTTACATCGGTATCAGAGCGGAGGTTTGAGCCACTAGTTTTTTGGTTTCCTGGTCAATTAAGCCACTAGTTTAGTGGCTTCTTTTCCTACGTGAGGAAAGTGTTGTGGAATTTTCCAAGTGATCCTATAGTCTGCTCATGGAATATGTTGATCAATCATTGTTGTGTTACATAAGAGGATCACAAGCTACCAACATCGTAGGTTAAGAAATTCAAAGGTTCGAGGTGACTGTAGAATTGTGTTAGTGGCGCTGTCAAGAGCAAGTGGATAGCAATAAAAGTGATGGCGATTTTTTTATAAGGCCAAAGATTGGTTGAATAAATATTAATTGCAGAAAATTCCATTGAAGTAACCGAAGGTATGGGGAAAATTTTGAGGATAATTCTGTCAAGCTGTCGATTTCAAGGTCTGGGAGAGGCAACTGTTGAGCTTCCTTGATTTTTTTTATTGTTAATTAGATATGTGGCATTTGAAATTAATTCTTATCTAAGAATAATTTTAGAGACAAGGTAGTTGCTAAATTCTATGATGGGTTTGGTCGAATAAAAATAAGCAACATTAATTTATTTCGAAAATTTCTTCACATAGGTCACAATTTCCATATGTGTAATTTATATAAGCAGATAGGCACACACAAAATTGTAGGTTATCTTGATAGGAGTTATATTATTTACGGAGAAATGAGATTCAAGTTCGTCTCTTGTGCTACCCTCTACCAATCGTTGACTACAATGTTCATTGAGAATGTCGAAATCGGAGCCTAGATGTGTCGATTGGAGCTGAATTTAATACAAACCATGTGCTGGCTGGATGTTGTCACTTTTCTGGGGTCTATCTACAATCGATCAAAAAAATTCAATTTTCGGACTAATTTTCTAGCATAAATTAATAATTTTTCCCCATAGTTACATGAACGTTGGTAAGTGAAATGTATTGGTGTAACTTTCAAGAGCTCATGGTGAGATTTTGTGTTTGCCTTGGAAATCATCCACTAATAGAAAAGGAAGTCAAATTTTTTTTTTTTTAAATTTCTTGTTAATATGACACAGTCTGAAAATATGGCAAAGACAACAATTTGATGGATTAGCGACTTCCGCTGAGAATAAATCTAGAAAATATTTTCCTACCATTGAAATAAAGATACAAGGTCTGATTTTCATGGTTGTGAATTAGAGATATAGGGTTTGATTGACCGAGCAAATATGAGTTAATTCTCTGCAGCGATTGATGAGCCTCCAAATTAGACATAAAGTAAGGCCCATGTGACCATACTTCAACACATTAAACCTCTCTTTTTGCATTGGATGACATCTTTTTTACTTTAATATGTTCTTTAGGAAGGTTTAGAGATAATTGCGTATTATGTGCCTAATATTGTTTATTTTTGTAGAATATGAGATTATTGGGAGAATTATGAAGAGTTGGAGGATGAGATAATATAGGGAGTTTCACCCTTCTAGATGATGGACCAATATTGGATAATAAATGAACATGATATGATGAAAGTATTGAACATATTATAGAGGTCCAGTGATTGAGAAAATCTAGGAATGTGCTCCTTGTCATTTAATGCAAATTCCTCGTGTTGGGAAATAGATCCATTTTTTAAGGGATTTTGGAGGGGAAAGCTGCCTCCTTTCAAGGAGAGTGCTTCCTCATCACTTTGTATAAGTACCAATTCAAATTTTCCTCTAGAGGCATGCATTAATTAGTCTTCTTGTGGAGAAAACTTGTTATTTAGCATCTCCACTTTCATTTATAGCAGGGATGTACTTGGGTTGATTCAAATAATGAAGTTTGGTGCCATTTATAGCTTCTAAATCTTGGTTTACTTCATAGGAATATGAGTATACTTGGGCTTGGACATCCTAGGAGCCTCATATCCCTCTTCTACAATCTCTTTATTTTATTTGAATGTCTTTTTCGCTTGCATCACTTATTTCTACATTTACTGTTCATGCTTATTTTGTTGTAGGTTATATTGATTAAATGATTGAAGTGAGATTTTTAGTAGGTTATTTATAGATTCAAAAGCATGATGCATCCTTAAAACAACTTTGAAAATTCATATTCATCATTGAGCTACTTGGATTGGTTTACTAGTTCACAATTCTAGAATTTCTGGAAGTCTCTTGTAACAAAATAGTAGTAATTTTATGCTATTTTTTAGCATATGTTAACAATCACATTTTGAGTTTATTCCAATTGGATTAATTCCTAAAATCATTCAAGTTAATAACAGAATTTATCCCATATATTTTTCACTTTATTAAGTTAGGCATTTGGTAGGTTAACTAGTTCACTAATTATTGAATTTACGGTTTTTAGAGTAGTAATTTTTTGATATTTTTTAGCACATGTTAACAGGGGTAATTTTAAGTGATTTCACTTGGAATGGAGTCCTAGGACATCCTAATTCATAATTTTTTTTTTCCCATCTCATTATCATTTTATTTTCTTGGGCATTTGATAAGTTATATTGAAAAGTAGCAATCTTGTTGCAATCATGTCAATCCTGTAGGAGTCCTATAACAGTCTTGTAGCATCCTATAACATCATGTAAAATTGAAATTTTTTTCTCCAGAATCTTGTTTTTTGTATCTTAGACCCTAATAATGACCCCTAGGCTATTAATCCATGATTGAGGAAGACCCAATACCACTTTGAAACTACATTTTTCTCATTGCAAATACAATTATGCAATTAGGAGTAGATGACAAATTTCTAAATTGAATGATAATGATTATTTTCTTATTAAATGCATATGAGTTATGTTAATCTAGACAAGTCCCTTTGAACAGAGTGATTAATAAGGTGATTTTCCCATGCAAATTATATTAGGCCTATTTCTTTGAATTCATGCCCTTAGGATTTAAATTACAAAGTGTTGTTATTGCATAGGATTAATAGTTTATTTTCAAAAAAACTTTTACCATTCTGCAATTAGACCATTATTTACATTATTGCAAGTAGCATAGAATTTACATTTATGCAAATAGCCTAATATTTACATTTATGCATCTAGGGAAAGCATCATTTCCATTTTTGCAATTATTTTAGGCTTGATTTCATGATATTCACTTCATTGCATCAGATCAATGAAAGAATGACACATTGTATGTTGCACAAATAGTGTTGACACCTCTTAAGTTTGTACAAACCTCGGGTTGATAATTTAATTTGGTAGCCTTGGGAGTTGCAACATTCTTGTTGCAATATTGGGCTCATCACTTTTTGGCGTCGTTGTTGGGAATGTGTCAAAGTATGCATTGGTTTTTCCACAGTTGATCCATATTTGAAAAAATTAAAATTTTTATTAGGCATATTTCATTTCAAAAACAAAAAATTGCATTGCATTAACATTCTTATTCAAATAATGTCTTTATAAAAACATAAAAAAAACTTCTCGAACACCAAACCCACCTCATTTGATCACGTGGTGCAATAAGAACCACATCACCATCCAGTTTTGCAGGAAGAAGAAGAGGAGGTGAAAGAGGAGGTAAGAGAAATGGATGGAGATGATGACAACGAGGAAGATAATATTGGATTTCCCATACAAGATACTGATAACAATATTCATATGAAGAACTGATGCAAGGGCATTAGGTTCCAAAAGATACTTTGTATGTAAATAGACATAGGGGGTCTTATGTTTTTGGTTTCTTATGTAATTATTAGTATTTTGAGTAAATTTAGAAAGGATTTGTAAATGTTCTCAAATCATTGAGAACATGAAGGGAAGTTGATTAGCCAAGAATGTGAAGATTCAGTTTAGTAAATTTAGGGAGTTAGGCTAAATTTAGGACTTTGGGAAATCCAAGAGTTTTCTTGAGTCATCGAAGGAGCTGAATCGGTTGATTATCAATTTATATAAAATAAGCCTCATAGGCATTAAGAAAACAGAGCTAGAGAGTTGGAGAGATAGAGTAGGTTGTAGAAGGGCCAATGATTGCATATCTGGCCGAGGACCAGAAGTTCTGTAAGTGAAATCATTTATATATATATATATATATATATATATGAAAGAATCTGTTCAATTTTACATGAGTTTTAATTGATTTAGTTCTGTGTGAGAATTCCTGGAGTCTCTGTGATTAACTGTGTGAGTAGAACTCTAAAAGTTGGGATTTAAGATGATGTTCTGTAGGTAATTGGAAAATCGATGTTGATAAATGGGCACTATTAACATTAATCATGGGGTTTTAATTTTGAATGCAATAAGGGCTTGCATCCATAGTCGAGAAGATTGGGTGAATATAGTTAAGGTTCAGTCATCGATCCTTGGCTAAGATCGATGACACAACAACATTTAAATCGATAATCTGAAAATAATTTGTGATCTTGGCACATGATTTAGAGCCATTATGGAATTAATGGTCGATCTGGGCATTCATGCGAAGAATTCAGACGCAGTGAAATCTGGCTAGGATCACATTGAGTTAATGTGGTTATAGAAACATAGAATTGTAACAAGAGAACTCCGTTCCTTAACTGAATGCCGAGAGAGGTTGAAGGGTGTCACTTAGATAGAAGACGATAGGCAATTGCAAAGAACTTGACCCTGTTTTAAGAACCTGAGTTAGCAGGAACCGAATGATGGAGATAAGGTTATAATGAGTAGCAAAATGGATCAATAGGGTGTGAAGTTTCTGAGTTAACGCGGCGAAGCTGAAGGAACTAAGCGAACTTGAAGTGTTGAATCAGGTACACGGAAGTGTCATGTTAATGAGGCAAAGACTTAACATTGGCATAGACATAGTGAAATGAAGTTAGAGGCGGAACCAAGAGTGAAGTAGAACCGTGCGAATGAGAGGCGGTTTCGAAGGTAGAAAACTAGTAGTATCGCACTCTTTAAAACCGATAAGTGGAATTGTGAAAAAAAACGTGATATCACTTGTTGATTGATGCATGTCCATAAGTGGTTTGGAAAAACCATTTATATCGCGTGATTTTGGATGATTAACTCTCGTGCACCTAAATTACGTGACGATCGTCAGATGTGTGAGATATTGAAGGTTGGAATGCGAGAGCAGCTAGGCCGTCGGATCAAAAGTTAAACCAAGGTATGTTTATAATTGCCTGTGGGACCCAGAACCTTACATAGTTCTGCGTTGGGTTTAATCCAAAAATTCGAAGGCTTTTTAAATGTTTGTTGATAATTGGATGCACATTAAACCAATCAACTTTAATATAAGTGCAGAGTGAAGGTTCTATGGTAAACCTATTCAAGAGGTATTTCATGAGGAAATGAAATAAAGGAGGAGACTTTGGATTTAGTGGGTTCCGATATATATATGGTCTCATAATCATATATTAAAGTTAAAGATCATGTGAGATACGTTATGGGCTTTATCATATGGCTTTGACCATGGAAGGAAAAGTAAAGTTCCGCCTGTGTAATTGGTTGTATGGCTTTATAATCGTAGTGAAACGATCTTTAAGGAGCTTCTGCATGTTGATTATAATCTGGGATGAGGAGTGTGGTTTTACTACCATAAGAGGATTTTAAATTAATATCTCAAATCTCAAATTTGAGATATTAAAGCTTCCAGATATATATTGATTTAAATTTCCAGTTGAGATTATTTGGGGCCTCAAAATTGGGATGTATTTTTATATGCATAAGAGAGAAGAAAATGTGGGTAAGCAGGGTACCCCGTTATCATGTGGTATCAGAGCTGGAATAGCTCTATTTGAAAGTTCATTTTTTTTGAATTAATTGCATGTATGAAAAGAAATCAGATTTTTGAAAACTAATAAAGATTGCAGCATATAGAAATGCAGTGCAGGTGAAGAATAAAGTGTGGCAGAACTTGGAGGATTCCCAACAGAGGTTGGATGAAAGAAGAACATATGTGTTCTTGAAAAGTTGTAGAGTGAAGCCCAGAGAGAGTAGAAGAGAGTGCTCTGAAGGTTCCAGCAGAAGGGGACCAGTACTTGCCAAAAGCCCAGATCTGGAGGAAAGGATTGGTGAGGTAAGTTGCAGCAAGAGAGCTTGTTGTTGTAGAGGCTTGGTGAAACTGATGAGTGAGGAACTCATGAAGGATAAAATGGCTACTGATATTCATAGTAGAGATTACAGAGGTTCTGAGAGAGGCCACAACAGAAAAGAGGAAGAAGATTCCACGACAATTGGCATAAGGAAGAAATTGACTGACGCAGAATATTGGAAAAAGGTAGCTGAGATCTAGGAGCAGTTCAAAAAATTGGAACTGATGATAAAGGAAAGCTAGAGAGTTGGTTGGCTCATGAATAAGAAAGTAAAGTGGCATGGGCTACAGATGAATAAAGAGCAGATGATACATGCTCAGCAGAAAGAAAGATTACTCAGAATGATTGAGTATTTGGAGAAGAACTTGAAGAATGAGACTTCAAGAGAGACCAAGAGGTCGAATGACTTTACATCTGATGATTTTTTTATGTTTGAAAGAAAAACATGTGGAGGTAGAAAAACTGCTGATGTTGTCACTAAGGAGGAAAATGGGACAACCAGATATTTAGAAAATGTCCATACACAGTTGGGGAAGAGTTTTGTTTTCCAATATATTGGAAACAGAGGCGATTTAACTTATGATGATGGCCAGAAGCTGGAACTTGAGAAATAAATTGGACAGCTCGAAGAGACTAAGGAGAGGACCAGTGAAGAATTTCTGAAATATATAGAGGATTTGGAACAACAGGAGGATTTGATGGTCAAGTCATCAAATGAGACCATGGGGTCTTATGGTTTTACAACTGACAAGTTGTGTGTGAATGCAGGTATTGAAGAGGACAGTTCATATGATGAAACTGTGATAAATGAAGCTGAAAGTTTCCAAGTCACATATGATGATTATCTTTCAGATGAAGATCAAACTGAATTACTGTAGCAGAAGGAATTCATACATTCCTTGTTTAATGAAAGAGTTTGCTTCAATGAGGACATGACAATTATGTCTGAGGATAGTAAATTTGTTATTAATGCTGATAATAAGAGATTGATTTTAGTAAATGGCCAAGTGAACAGTGATGGACAGTGTTGGCAATATGATGCCATGTGTTGTCCTTGATGGCAACCTAATTAATGAAGGACTTGTAGAACTGTGACAGGAAAGAACTTCGAACATACCATGGAAGGTAATGTATTGAAGACAGAATGACATGGGGAGATCATTGAATATTGTCATTAATGATAAAGGATGTGGCAAAGGCATGGGAAACGAAGAAGAACAGTAGAGTTGCAGAGATCAACGATCAACAGGATTAGCAGCAAAGAACAGAGAAAAATGCATTATCCGAAGACAGGGTTGATTTTAATTTACAGAAATTATAATCCCTGTGAAAGATAATTCATGTATAAATATAATGTATGGAGGAGAAAGAAAATATATGTATGGTCGAAGTTTCGGTGATACTCTGTTAGTTGGAAAATACCCAGAGCAATTGGGGCTTTGATTGGTTCAATTCTCGTACGAAATTTCCAGCAACTCTGTGTGATGAACTATGGACAGATTCGTGCTTTTATCGGATTGCTAAGGTCTCGGTACAATGAGCCATGGACGTGTTCTGTATGTATAGAACACATTATATATATATAACCTGCGGAAGAATTCTTAAAACAATGTTTAGCTTTAGAGATGGAGCAGATTAGCAAACGGAACCTGGAGTACGGAGCGATTGGACGGATGATCACTGTTTAAAAACTTCGAGTGAATAGTGAAGATGGTTTCCGGGTTTTTCCGCACCACCTTTGGACGATAGGTGGTATTTACGAATTGGCAGCGATTCCATAGAGGTGTTGACATGCGTCCCTGACAAAACCGCCAATCACACGATAACGATAGTCCATCGCACGTTAAAGCCCGTACCAGGACGACCAGCGAAATTATTTTTGCACCGTCGATCTGAAAGAGGGAAATCAGACGATGATCGTGCGTCAGACTTGCCCGGAGTTTAATCAAGTTGCGCGAAGTTTATTTTGGTACGGAGGGGCGCATATGTGGGCCAGGGGTCAAAGTCTTATTGAAATATTAATCTATTTGAAAGCCTTGGATATTGCTCATAAAGTCCGAAGGAGGGTTAAAACTTTGTAAATATATATTTACCAATTTCTTCGAAATTGATAAATAAATTAAAAAGAAATATAAAAACCCCGAGGGCCAAACTAATGGAAATATTGAAGAAGGAATACCATTAGCGGTTAAAATGGTTTTTGACCCATGGTTTTTAATAAAGGAGAGAACTATATAAAAGGAAAAAGATCATTATTCAGGCAGGGCGTGAGAGTTGGCGAAGAAGGAATTCCTCTAAGATATATCTGCATGGACAGACGACGTGCTTGATTGATGATTCTGAGTCCATGATGCACCGTTCGAGACATTGATCGAAAAGGTGATGAGTCGTGAGATTATTCAACAGAAGAAACGATGAAGAGCTAGTGCATAACTGTTGAAGAACATATATGAATCCGGGTAAGTTTCTGTAGATCTGGCCTGTTCTGCAAACATACTGTTATTACAGATCTATACAAGAAAAGCAATATATATATATATATATATATATATATATATATATATATATATATATATATATATATATATATATATATATATATATATATATATATATATATATATATATATATATATATATATATATATGCGAGTCATCTACATTAAAAGTGCATATGGAAGTTTGGGTTTCAGAAGATTAAATTACACAGAAGTATACACGAGTTAGTAAATGAATATCTTCTCTGAAGTCTGGGTTACTCTGGTTATTGTGGGAAAAGTATGCTTGTTTATGATTAATTGAAGGGTTGTGTTGAAGCTGCTTGATCAGTGAGAAAATTGATGAAACGTGGTCAGAGGATTGAAGCCATCTGTATATAAAAGTCTTCACAACAGGGGGTTGTAGCTCCCTTCCAGGAGAGACTGGTAAACGAGAGAAGGCTGCAGCTTTCTGCAGGTGGGTGCCTGCGTGCTGGTATAAGTCTGCGCCAACACAAAAATTGTAATATGTTTTCTTTATAATAAAATATTGAAGACAAAGACTTCAGCAGCGGTGGTTTTCTCCCAAATTGGGTTTCCACCTTAAATCCTAGTGTTCATATGTGTTGCTTATGTTTGATGGTTTGTACTGTTATTTCTACTCATACTTGCTGATGAATAAATGATGCAATGAGTTAAGTAAAGACATGATAAGATCTCTACAAGTTGGATGCAGTAATGTAACATATGGTCTTTAAGAGAAAGGAAAAACTAAAAGAATTATAAGTCAGCTCTAAATACTGATTCACCCCCCCCCCCCCCCCCCCCTCTCAGTATTTTTCCCAACAGACAGATAACTGGAATTATTGCAGAGATGGGAGATCAGAATTCTATTATGATGAAAGATGAAGAAGTAGTGACAACAGGAAACTTGACTTGTGATAGAAAGGAAGATAGTATGAATGTTTTCTCAGATGAGATGACAGATTTATGGCATAAGTTAAGTGTTCAGGAGCAGAGGATAGAAACACAGAGAATAAGTGTTCAGATTGTAAAGGCAGAGATGAATGAGGATGAGAAGGTTCATTTTTATGAGCCAGAGAAGAGAGGCACCCTTGAGAAGGATGATGCAGAAGAGAGACTAACTGACAGTCTTGAGAATTATTTAAGGGATTGGAATCATCATACTGATGTGCTGATAGAGGAGGAAGGAATTTCAGGACAGCATACTGAAATGCTGGCAAAGGAAGGAAAGGCACTGAGGCCTTATGATTTTTTTTTTAACAATTGTTTTGTGAATGTAGATTCTATTGATGCTGAAGAAAAGTTGACACCATTGGGCAGTCAATTAAAAGAGGAGGATAATTCTGTGGAAGACTTTAATCCATGGAATGAAGAAGTTGGATTACTGGAGATCATGCTGAATAACCATGATCCAATGCAGGAAGGAGGACCTCAATTTAAAAATTGGGGATTACAGAATGTGAAGATACAAGGGAATGAAGACAGTGAATAATTTTTGGGTCTTGGAAGAGACTTATAACTACAGAAAGAATAATTGGTGACTGGATCATCAATTGAGACCATTGGGCCTTGTAATTTCAAAATTGACAAGTTGGTTGTGTTTACAGGGACTGCATAAGACAATCCATCACTTGGAGTTGTCTTGAATAAAGATGGGCTGTTGGAGGAAGGTGAGGCTATCATGCCTCCTGTAAAGGAACTTTTTATTACTATTGATGACAGGAAGGAACTGATTTGTTTGATGGATAAAGAGAAGATTGGGGGGCAGATTTTGGAACTGCTACACTGGTGGAGAATCAGAATTTTACTCTAATAGAAGCTAAGGACACAGTACTTGAGGAACTTGAATTGATTGCCCGAATCAATCAAGAAGAAGGAAGAAAATTATTGAGGATTGTCAAGGAAGAAGAAGAAGATGCTGAATTCAAATTGCAGCATGCTGATGATGTGAGACAAGTACAAAATGAGTAGCTGAATTGTTTGCTGAAAACATTCAGTGAAGAGAATGAAATGGCAGAACAACAAATTGAAGTGTTACCAGAGGAAATGTTATAGCAACGATTTGAAGTGTTGCCAGAGGAGGAAGAGACACAAATATTTTATAGTTTTGATGTTTGTTTTATGATTGCAGGTACTGATGGAAGGACTAAAGAATGTTTTGTCCAGGAGAAGAAAGGAGATGATGACAGTGGCTGGAAATTTAAATACCAGTCTAGAGGATTGCTGAAGTCAGAGAATGAAGAAATTGTCATGGATGACAATCAGGAAGAGTTTTACTATTGCAGAGAACAAGAGGGTATGGATGATTGGGTGGCAGTTAGGGCTCATCAATTAAGGGCAAGAGCTGGAGTGAGAGCAGCAGAAAGGACTGAGAAAGCAAGGGCTCAGCAGATAAGAAATCAGCAAGCAGAAGTAGAAGTAGAAGTTCAACAATCAAGATGGAGCAATGTCCAGCAATCGAAAGACATATTAGACAGAGAAATTGAATTTATGAGGAGGTTGGTGGTGAAATTATTTGAGAAAAAGACAGTAGCATAAAGCCAAAGAAGCAGCAAAAATAGAAGAAAGACAGAAGGAGAGTGTAACAGTGCAGCTAGTGGAGCAAGACAAAATAAGATATGGAAGCCTGGAGAAGTTTAGAAGAAGAATGTTGCAGGAGATGATCAACTACAAAACAAAGTGTGGGATCCAAGAAGACAAGGATGAAGGCACATGATCAGGAGATCATGAATCATTTTAACCTTGGGAGTCTGATGTAGGGGCATTAGGTTCCAAAAGATAATTTGTATGTAAATAGACATAGGGGGGTCTTATGTTTTTGGTTTCTTATGTAATTATTATTATTTTGAGTAAATTTAGAAAGGATTTGTAAATTTTCTCAAATCATTGAGAACATGAAGGGAAGTCGATTAGCCAAGAATGTGAAGAGTCAGTTCAATAAATTTAGGGAGTTAGGCCAAATTTAGGACTTTGGGAAATCCAAGAGTTTTCTTGAGTCATCGAAGGAGCTGAATCAGTTGATTATCAATTTGTATAAAATAAGCCTCAGAGGCATTAAGAAAACAGAGCTAGAGAGCTGGAGAGATAGAGTAGGTTGTAGAAGGGCCAATGATTGCATATCTGGCCGAGGACCAGAAGTTCTGTAAGTGAACTCATTTATATATATATGAAATAATCTGTTCAGTTTTACATGAGTTTTAATTGATTTAGTTCCGTGTGAGAATTCCTGGAGTCTCTGTGATTAACTGTGTGAATAGAACTCTGAAAGTTGGGATTTAAGATGATGTTCTGTAGGTAATTGGAAAATCAATGTTGATAAATGGGAATTGCTAATATTAATCATGGGGTTTTAATTTTGAATGCAATAAGGGCTTGCATCCACAGTCGAGAATATTGGGTGAATATAGTTAAGGCTCAATCATCGATCCTTGGCTAAGATCGATGACAAAACAACATTTAAATCGATAATATGAAAATAATTTGTGAGCTTGGAACATGATTTAGAGCCATTATGGAATTAATGGTCGATCTGGGCATTCATGCGAAGAATTAAGACGCAGTGAAATCTGGTTGGGATCACATTGAGTTAATGTGACTATAGAAACATAGAATTGTAACAATAGAACTCCGTTCCTTAACTGAATGCCGAGAGAGGTTGAAGGGTGTCACTTAGATAGAAGACGATAGGCAATTGCAAAGAACCTGACCCTGTTTCAAGAACCCGAGTTAGCAGGAACCGAATGATGGAGATAAGGTTATAATGAGTAGTGAAATGGATCAATAGGGTGTGAAGTTTCTGAGTTAACGCGACGAAGCTGAAGGAACTAAGTGAACCTGAAGTGTTGAACCAGGTACGTGGAAGTGTCATGTTAATGAGGCAAAGACTTAACATTGGCAGAGACGTAGTGAAATGAAGTTAGAGGCGGAACCAAGAGTGAAGTGGAACCATGCGAATGAGAGGCGGTTTCGGAGGTAGAAAACCAGTAGTATCGTACTTTTTAAAACCGGTAAGTGGAATTATGAAAAAAAACGCGATATCACTTGTTGATTGACGCGTGTCCATAAGTGGTTTGGAAAAACCATTTATATCGCGTGATTTTGGATGATTAACTCTCATGCCCCTAAATTACGCGACGATCGTCGGATGTGTGAGATATTGAAGGTTGGAACGTGAGAGCAACTAGGCCGTCGGATCAGAAGTTAAACCAAGGTATGTTTATAATTGCCTGTGGGACCCATAACCTTACATAGTTCGGCGTTGGGTTTAATCCAAAAGGTCGAAGGATTTTTAATTGTTTTTTGATAATTAGATGTGCATTAAACCAATCAACTTTAATATAAGTGCAGAGCGAAGGTTCTACGGTAAACCTATTCAAGAGGTATTTCATGAGGAAATGAAATAAAGTAGGAGACTTTGGATTTAGTGGGTTCCGATATATATATGGTCTCATAATCATATATTAAAGGTAAAGATCATGTGAGATACGTTATGGGCTTTATCATATGGCTTTGACCATGGAAGGAAAGGAGCTTCTGCATGTTGATTATAATCTGGGATGAGGAGTGTGGTTTTACTACCATAAGAGGATTTTAAATTAATATCTCAAATCTCAGATTTGAGATATTAAAGCTTCCAGATATATATTGATTTAAATTTCCAGTTGAGATTATTTGGGGCCTAAAAATTGGGATGTATTTTTATATGCATAAGAGAGATGAAAATGTAGGTAAGCAGGGTACCCCGTTATCAAGAACATACCTTCATATTTCCTTCCCAACTTCCATGGTATGAGGTCATAGGATCCATAAACCTTTCTCTTTGAATTTGAAATCCTTTTTAGATATTATAGTTACTTACTAAACACTAAAAAATTGAGATTGTTTCTGAAAACATTGAAGGATAGAGCTCTTAAATTCTTCATGAGTTTAGTGACTAATTCAATAAGATAATCGAATGATATGAAATTTTTTTTTATACAAAAATATAAATATCATGATCTTAAAGAAGAAATCTTTAAAATGAATAAAAAATAAGATGAGAGCTTGAGGATTTAATACACAGATTTATGTATAATGTTGAGGGGGAAAAATAACATCATTTAGGATCTGACACACTAAAAACTATCTTACTTAGAACAATTAGGGGAGAGTGGATTTATCTCCTTGATCACATGAGTAGAGGTGATGTTTACCAATTATAATTTGAAGAAATTTGTGAAATATGCTAGCACATATCAAGAGGAAGGGTAGGAGTAAGTAAATAAGCATCAAGACCGGTAGTTCAAGTGAAAGTTGGAAATTTTCTTGATAACTTTAATAAATAAATTCATATAAATCTAAGTGAACAAGTAGAAATGTTAAGAATTAAAAATGAGCAAAAATAAGATGTTGATATTTGTGTTATCCATGCAGAATCACATGCTGCTAAATATTTCCCATCATTACCAAGGATGAAGGAATTTTACCAAGAAGACAATGGGACAAGTCAATCATGTAACACCCTCCTCCCACATTTACCCAAGCTAACTAGTTTGTTTGGGTAAACATGTGATGATATGATACTATGATGTGATTCAACGCCCCATGTATAGTCAGAGAAGTGGAACTAACAAAACAAAACCAATTTAACCTACCGCAGGATCTACAGACTCTTCAAGGGGAAACCAACCCTTCCAGGTTCTCAACCCCTGAAACAAATTGTCATTTTACTGATATGGACCCTCAATTTCTCCCATGAAAAACCATGCATTCGACTTTTGCCTTCTAGTCACTCCCATAACAAGGAATGCCGATGATTGTGGATTTTTTCAAGCAGTTCCGAGTAAGCAACCCAAGATTCTAAGCCACTTTTTCAGGGCTAGGTCCAGGCCTATGCCCAAAACTTCATGAAACTTTCAGAAACTATAAATAACCATGAAATCAAGCTACTAATACAAAAATTTGAATAAGGACTTAACCATACCCCTACTATCCATGACAGGAATTTCTTCAAACATATCACAAATATGTAATCTAGAAGTCATAACAACAGATCTGGGCCTAGGGGTCTTGTACTTATCTGATATTCGTGAAGAAACATTGATGCCTTAACACAAAAACTTCATTATCATCTATTAGGTCATATATTCATTTTTCATTCATTTTCTAATCAAAACATGATGAGATCCATACATATATTCTACAATTAAACATACTCATAACCAACATATAACCAACAAAAATAACAAGGATATAACAACCATAAAAACCACATATGAAGAAGTACATTTACACATGAAATACCAAAGGAGAAGGAGCTCTTATTAATGAATGCATATGCCAACCAAGTTAGGGATTTCCACGAACCACTTGACCATAGATTGGGCTGAACCAAATCTTTATTTCATCCAATCACCCCTGTGTCATATTCCATGCATGAATGTGGGACTCATAACAAAACCAATAAGGGCTTCCTAAGGCTTTACTGTATATCACACCGAGGGATTCCTAGGCCCAAAACCCTCATCAATACCATCAGGATTTACTGCAATCCCACCAAATTACTAGGACCTAAACAAGCATGGATGCTTCCAGATCCCTCCATCTAAACTGTGAGGAAATTTTCCATCTCCACTCTCTAGGATTTACCGTGTATCGACCCACCATAACCAATCAATATATATTCCTAGTTTTTATGAGAGCATACACCTCTAAGCTCTACTTTGTGTCCCACCATTACTGGTCAAGTGATTCCTAGGCATAACAAGAATCCATCCTCTAGGCTTTACTATGTATCCTGCCATTACTGGTCAAGGGATCCCTATGCCTAACGATGAGGTTCACGATCAAAATTTACCTTGTATCTTGACATTACCAGTAAAGGGATTCCTAGGCCTAACGAGGAGGTTCATAATCAAAATTTGTTGTGTATCTCACAATTACTGGTCAAGGGATTCCCGGCCTTAATGATTTTTCCTGAGACCACCCCACTCAGTTTTTATACCATCAGGAAATCTAGGTCAACCAAATAAAAGAGAACCCACCACACCATGGCTATCCGAAAATGGAAAGGCAAGGCCGAAATCCATTGTCACACCTAGAAAAACCCATGCCAATAACATCAAGAGAATGAGATACACACATGCATGTACCATGCATGCCAAATCTAGAAAGGAAATCACACATGCAAATTGAAACTTGCAAGTAATCCCATTTTAGCCGCTTGATTATGCTCTTCCTTGGTTGATATTTTCTTGCCTTTACCTTCTTTTCTCTTCCTTTTCTTTTTTTGATCCAATTCTAGAATGCTCCAAGAATGTTGTAAGTGTCCAAGAAGGTGAGAGAGAGAGAGCTCCAAACATGAATTGGAAAAAGGTGTCAACTGATCCTCATAAGCCTTTTTATTAATGAGGCCTCTGTTTTCTTCAATTTCCACTATTCTTCCTTCATTTTCCTCCTCACATGAAACTTGTGACCCTTCACCTTCCTTTTCTCCTAATTTCCATTATTTTCATAAATAAATGCAAGTTTTCCTTTCCAAATCCTTTTCCATTGCCAAATTCCTCTTAGTAATAAGAAACCAAATAAACACCCTCGCTAGGATTTTCTACCCAACATTCAACTTGGAATACATATCCCATGACCATGGTATTATTTTGTCTTGATTAACTTTTATTACATGGAATTCTAACTAGGGTTGTTACAGAACCCTCCCCCTTGGGGAGCACCATCCTCGGTGTTCATTGACACCTACAACCAACAAGAATATTGAAAACAAAACATACTTCCCATGGAGATTTATAACTTAGCTTGATGCAGAATTTACAATGCTCTTCATGATGAGAAGCAAACCAACATGAAAAACATAACAAACTATAACAACATAACAAATATAACAACATGACACCCATATCGCTTATTGGAGATTTATAACACAACTCATGGCGGTATTTACATACATATACACATATACACATAAAAAAACATCACACCAAAACATATGCCAAAAACATTCGCTCAACCAGTGAATAAATAAGGATACATAGCCCACATCTGATCAATCATCTCCCATGTATATTCATCAAGCCCAAAGTGCCTCCACTACACTTTAACCTACTCAATTGCTTGGTTCTGGAGCATGATAACCTTTCTCTACAAAATACACGGAGGTTTCGGGTAAAATTATCTTTGTGGCTCCACCTATAATACATATCAATCAATAAAATGATCAAAATCCTTTACGTACCTTTTAAGAGAAACATGGAGAACATCATGGTATTTTAATGTCGGAGGCAGTGCAAGTCGATAGGTTACTGGCCTAATCCTTTCAATAATATTAGAAGGTCCAAAAAAATGAGGTGCCAACTTGGTACATGATCCAATACTTAAGGATCTCTTCTTGGGCTTGATGTGTAAGTACACCTATTCCCCAACCTGAAACTCAAACATCTTGTTCCGATCTGCATAAATTTTCTGTCCGCCCTCTGTTGCCTTTATATTCTTCTTGATTAATTTCATTTTTTGTTCCATATTTGTCAACATGTCTAGTCCAATCAACAAAATTTTCATTGGATCAATCCAACTAATGGGAGTATTACAAATCCAACTATACAGTGCCTTGAATGGACTCATCCTAAGTGACTCCTGATAATTATTATTATATGAAAACTCAACCAATAGAAGGTACTCCTCACATATTCTCTTCTAATGCATCACATACATACTCAACATTTCCTCCAATATCTCGTTGAACCTATTTATCTATCCATCTGTATATGGATGATAAGTTGTACTAAAGGACAACTATGTACCCAAACCTACAAATAACTCTTTCCAGAACCTAGAAGTGAAATTGGCATCCTTACTTGACATAATATTCTTTGGAACACCATGCAACCTTAGTACATCTCTGATGAAGACATTTGGTACATCATTCCCTAAATTAGTAGACCTCACTAGAATGAAGTGCGATAAATTTTTAAACATGTCCACCACAACCATGATGGAACCATGTTCTCTATATGTCTTCAAAAAATAGGTAATGAAATCCATGGAAATGACCTCCCATTTCCACTCTAGAATCTAAATCGGTTGTAGAATTCCACCTGGATGCTTACATTTTGCTTTCACCTATTTACACTCCAAGCAGCTAGCCACAAACTCTCCCATGTCCTTCTTCAGATTATACCAATGATAGAACTTCTTCAATGTTGTCAATGTCTTATGGTATCCTAGGTGACATGAATATAGTTTATCATGAAACTCTTGAAAGGTATTCTTCTTGAGATCATTGTCGTTCGACACATATATCCTATCCCTAAATCTGATCAAACCATCTTGCGTAAGAGGATAGTCCACATCTTGATCACCTGTACCCTACTGTAACCTATTCCTAAGCTATCTATACCTGTCATCCTGCTATCCTTCCTATAGTATATGATCTTGTAGATCTATCCCATAAGAGACCATAGCTGTTATGTGATTCACCTATACTCTCCTGATAAGAGCATCTAGAACCTTGTTCTCCTTTCCCTTCTTGTACGAGGTCTCGAAGTCAAACTCACTAATTATGGCCAACCATATAGCTTGCTTGTAATTCATATTACTTTGGTCAAATAGATACTTCAATCTGTTATGTTATCTCATCAATACAAATCTCCTTCCAAGAAGATAGTGCCTCCACATATTCAATGCATATGTGTCAGATAATTATGCTCATGCTCATTCAGTTTTCTTGATTCGTAGCACACTACCTGTCCCTCTTGCATAAGGACTCAACCAAGCCCTCTCTTGCAAGCATCTGTACACACCACAAACTATTTTTCTAGATATGAAATATTTAACATTGGAGCATTCGTCATCAACTTCTTCAAATTCTCAAAACTCGTGCACATTCTTCTGTCCATTCAAATTTCTTACCTTGCCTATGTCGTGACATTATAGGATATACAATCTGAGAGAAGTTCTTGATGAACCTCCTATAATAACCTGCTAGTCCCATGAATGATATTGCCTCATACACATTTCTAGGAGCTTCCCATTCCATGATAGCCCTTATATTTTTTGGATCCTTTTCTATGCCTTCCTTGGAAACCACATGCCCCAAGTAATGTACCTATGTCTGAAAGAAACTGTATTTTATAAGCTTGGCACACAATTGATGCCCTTTGAATTTAACATCACATTAAGTGTTTGACATGCTCTTCCTCATTCTTAGAATATATCAATATGTCGTAAATTAATACAATAACAAACTTGTCTAGATAAGTACGCAGCACGCTATTCATAAAGCACATAAAATTAGTGGGAGCATTAGACAAACCGACTGGAACTATAACAAAATCATAATGCCCATACCTTGTCCAGAAATTTTTCTTGTAAATGTCCTCTTCTTTAATGTATACTTGATGATATCCTGGTCTCAAACACTGCTGCTCCCTTAAACTGATCGAACAATTCATAAATTCTTGGAAACGAATACCTATTCCTAAAGGTTACCTTCTTCAATTGACTGTAATCAATGCATAGCCTGAGATTTCCATCCTGCTTCTTCACAAACAACATTGGTGCACCCCACAATGATACACTTGGCCTAATGTATCATTTTTCAATCATTTCCTTCAGCTACAACTTCAGCTCTACTAACTTTGGTGTGCTCATCCTATATGGTGCCTTCAATGCTAGTGCTACCCCTGGTACCAAATAAATATAAAAATACACTTCCCTAGGAGGTGGAAACTCTGAAATTTATATGGGGAATACATCCTGAAACTACTGTAGAACCGGGTACCTACTCAATATTAATTGGATCGAGCTTTATCAATTGTCTGTTGAAGAATGGTCTTCAAGGATTTGTTAACGGCTTCCACCTGCCCATTGGCTTGAGGATAATATGGAGATGAGTGCTCCTGCCAATCAAAACCAAATTTTAGAGTCAACTCATCCATCATACTGTTTTGAAAATGATTGCCATGATCAATGACAATCTCTTTGGGAATACCAAAGCGAGAAATGACTTGATTGAAGAGGAAAAGAGCTGTTGTCCTACCATCATTCCAAAAAGTAGGCATAGCCTCAACCCACTTCGTAAAGTAGTCTATGGCTACAATAATGTACTTGTGACCTTTAGCCGACAGCGCTATAAATATGTACTGCAAATAACACACACCCTTTCCTACGACTGCGCTTTTCCTACATAGTTGTAACCATTATGATTGATGTTGCCTTATTCTTACCCTGAAATATTCTATGTTCCCAATTTCCATCCAAGCACTCAATCACCATATCATAACAATCCACCTTCGTCCTATGAAGATACAACCAGTCCATACCCAACAACACACTGTATGATCCCAATGGAAGTACATTCAGATTCCCTGATGTACACACACCATTAAACTCAAATGCATTACCTCTTATGCAATGATGAACTCTTTTATTTGTACCTGTAACCAACTCCACTAACCTAGATTCTGCATGCACTTCTCTATTAAAACCACACTTATCCACCAAGTTGAACTCTTTTCTTTTTACATGTAGCCAACTACACTAACCAATATTATGCATGCACTTCTATATTCAAACCAAAATTATCCACCAAGTCAAGGTTAACATAACTATAATTAGATCCAGGGTCAATCAAAATAGAAACAACTTGATCAAAAAGTTTACCGTCCATCTTGATAATGGATGGTTGGTGATCTTCCTGTCTGTTATCCAATGCTGCATAGATACAAGGAATGTTATACCCAACATCCCTAATAGTTTGCACATCTTGTGCATAGTAGATATGAGGCCTACCACCCTGATACTATGGAGAATCTCTCTTGACATGATCCTTACCACATATCCAACACTGCAATGGTCCCATACCATCACCTTTATTATGCTGCCCTCCTGGCTATGACCCATGTCCTTATCTAACTATGTTGAACTTCTTGTAGGAACAACATTCTATTTCTCACCTGCATCCCCGGGCCTTATTATTTTTGGCTACCACTTACCTTTAGCTTTGTATTTCCCTTTCCAACCTTGTTCAGACTTTGTCTTGTGCTTTGATTTTTCATAACAATGCTTAAGCTTACCAATGACTTCTTCAAGTGACCGAGGCTCATCATATTCAATCTGATCTCTAACTGCTAATGGTAATCCACTGGCAAATCTCTGAAATTTTGATTTCTCATCTTTATGATACTGTACATACCTAAATAACTCCAAGAAGTTGTTCATGTACTCCTCATCTATCATCGATCCCATATTTAGCTCATAGAACTCCTTGGCCTTACTATCATATTACCTCTCTAACAAGTACTTCTTCCTAAAAATTATCTTGAATTCATTCCAACTCAATTATTTTGTGTTGAAGTATCTAACCTACTTCACATCTTCCCACCAGATCTCTTCTTTCCCTTTGAGGCTGAAGATAACTATTCTAACCTTCACATTTTCCGTGTAATCATGAAACTCAAATAACTTCTTCATCCCGAGTAACCATGCCTCTACATCCTCCAACTTATTCAAATCCCCAACAAAGGTAGGTGGCTTCACTTTCTTAAACTCATCCGGAAAATATCCCCTGCCACTCCTCCTATAAGGATGATAATGTTGATGATGATATTGTCGGTAAGAACTAGATCTAGAATAGAACTTGTGTCCATCACCTCTCCTATCCAGAGTATCCAAGGGCATTTTATCTCTGATCGTGTCATCCCTATCCGACCTGTGCCCACCATGAAATCTACTTCCATATGCACCATTACTCCTATCATCTTTCCCATGACTGATCCAAATAAGTCCCTGTCTCTACAATTATGACAAATTTTGAATGATTACTACATTGACTTCTACTTTTTTCTCTTGTTCCTGAATGATCCTATCATTATCTTCACTGCAACTTCTTATTTCTTACTTCAAAATTCTCAATTTGTCTGCTAAGTTAGAAGAATTCCCACCACCACGTTGCTCATCTGACCCATAGGGATAATCTCGCAAACTGTGGTCTACCATATTACTAGTCATATTTGATCTCTTTCCTGTGAGTATACCATGTCAGCTAAAACCAAAACATAACATAATCAACATATCTTAGTATAGTTTAGGGGGGGATATCTCATTTTTAAGATCAACTAGATTAGCACAATAAATGTATAAAAATAGCCATAACATTATATAAACATCATTTCAACCATTATTCATCTATCAATGCATGACCATATAGACCACATACCATGACCTCATGCATGAAAACTATCACCATGTCAATGTAATATGCATAACATATAAACACTGACATGCATAACCAATGCATAACCGACATACACTCATGACAAACACATCCACAACAACACCATCAAATTTCACATGGTGACAAAACTGCAAAAAATACCAGCACCATGCATATCCAACAAACATAGACAACAAAAATAAGGAACACATATGCAACTGACATGTATGCATGACCAACACATTTCTCCCATATAGTCCAAGGGGTTAACCATGCTCTGAAACCACTATGTAACACCCTCCTCCCACTTTTACCCAAGCTAATCTGTCCACTGGCACAAACATGCGATGTGTAATATTCCAAAATTTGCATGCAACAAATTGGAATATTAAATTTTGTTGCTTTCACTTAGGAGATGAATAAATGGGTAAGGAGGCCCATGAATAATAAAAATATGAATAAAATCCCTCATAATGTGAAAGGGGATCAACATAGAAGTTGGATTTCACACCTTCATGTGTGAACATGGACTTTTGCATGTGGACAAGGTCAAGTTTGACCAAGTCAACAGCGCTGGGATAGGAGGTGGAGATTATCTTGTGAGACAGCGCGGAGATAGTGGGAGGAAGATTCCTTGGTGAATGAAACCCTAATGAGTGGGGCCCAAGGAAAGAAGGCTCACACATGTATAAAAGGAGGGCAAGGAAGCCATAGCAAGACATCTTATGAATGATATTTGATTTGACTGCTTAGACTATTCTGCATTCTCTTGCTGTTTAGCAGAGTTGCTATGCTACTTAGCACAAGGATCTCGTGTTTAGGAATCCTTCTCCTTTCTTGAAAGGCCTCTTGAAGGATTTGTACTAAGGTTCCTCACATCCAAGCTTGAGGCCAAGCATCCTCCTTCAGCTACAACATTATTTTTACAGCAGTATAACATTGTGTTGCAGGGTGTTGCGGTGAGGGTTAACAACACCACTTCCTCACTCATTTTTCAAAGGAGGGAGCCTCCTTTCCTTTGGGAGATCAGTAAGGAAGGTTAAGGATAATATTTTCATATCTTGGCATTTTTCCAAATCCTTTCCATCATCTACAGTGTAGTTCCTTGCAGGAACTGCATCATTTCTTGTAAAGTTACAGTGTGAGGGTCAATCCCCTCAACCTTGAGCTTGTTCCTTAGGGAAAGGGCCAACCCTTCTCCCAGAAAGCTTGTAAGAAGGATCCTCCTTCATTTTGTGTATTATTCAGCTGTATATATCTATAAATTTATTTAGACTACCTTTTTCAGATCCAAATATGTAGATCTAACATTTTATACATTGTGCTTTCATGAAACCCTTGCCAGGTTATCTTTCTGATGTGTAAAAGGGGCTAAATCCTCATTTTTCTTCATTCTATGAGTAAATAAACTCCAGATATGATGTTTATACCATATTACATTTGAAACCCTCATAAAATCACCCTATGCATGCTTCAATAATTTCTGCATTACATAGGTCATGGGATTTGGGAATTTTTGAGCCACATCGAGACCGAGAGATTTGTTTAAACAAGAAAAAGAGATTTGTTTCTAAATATTTTCTGAGTGTGAGTCCCATATTACTTAATCTAAGGGATCCCAATGTTATTTCTCCCTATTATAACGTAATTATTTGGGAATAACTTTTTTAGGGCATATATTGCTACTTTTCCCCACTTTTGGCTGATATAATGGATCAGATTTCCTGATGATGTACATGTAATTGATGGCTATGTGTTTCTCAACACATTTTATGATTTAATTTCTTGCTGCTACTCCATTTTGTGTTCATGTATTGTTGCATCCATATTTGGGAATATTACAGTGGTATCAGAGCTGAGGTCTCGAGGTCGAGACTGATATAGGGTAATATGATTGGGTGGTGGTTATTGAATATCCCTCTCAGGGCTTTTCGGTGCCCAAGGTAGACAGTTAGATTAGCTGTAAATTTCACAGAGATGTTACACACATGTTCATGCTAATATATATAATCAACAAAGTAAGATGGAGAGATTACCTCTTTATCGATAGCAGATCCTATGGAGAACAATAAGTGGCAAAATAGAGATCCTTCTTCACTGACTCCAACTACATATCCTGAAATCAATAAAAGCACCCGTGTAATCCCTACAACAGTATAGTTTATTATTGATTAAACTAGAATATAAGAAACATGAAGCAATACAATTCTAAGCCATTCATATCATGCTACATAGACGATTGAAAAAAAATTGTGACACTGATGCATCGAATGGACAAAAAAATATAGTTCTATTGATTTGTAAAAAGGAGGATTACAACCATCGGTTGCACCAAGCCCTCCTCAGTTTCCCAATTCCTCTCCCTCTTTCTCTATTTCTGAGTGTGATGATGCTCAAGGCAGAAAGCTCTCAATGAACTTCGCCGATCTTTAACCCTCACACTACAAAAATGAAATTCTACTCTACATATATTCAATCCTTCGACCTTAGCCCAAGAGCCCACAACTCCATTTTATAGAAGATGAAGAGGGAAAATATTGCCAACTTATTCAACCATTTTGTAATGGGAAAGATGGAGATGTTTCCATGTTCTTCCATGCTTTTACCTTCTTTAGGAGTCTAGTTGTATTTGGCAAGGCCTAATAAAGTGCCTTTTAGTTTCTATTTTTCATTGGTCCTTTATGAGAAAAATCTGGAAGTGCCAGTCACTTTTCCACAAGATCTTTTCCCTTTTCACACTTAAACACGGATAATGCTTCCCCTTGGGCAAGACAGAACGTTACCCTAGGTACTAACGCTCCCTTTACATGTCTCAAGTGCGTTATAACACAGTCTAGCTGCTTCTGGGGTGCGTTACCTTGGCAGAAATGGGTCTTGTCTAGGTCATTTTCTTCCTTCCATTTTACCTTCTCCTCTGAGCTGATGAGAAGGTCATTTTTTCTATAATAGATGCCCCCTAAAGTGTGAGGTCAGAGATGAAGACGATGGTCGAAATAATTTATAAAAAGTGTAGCAGAATGAGAGGAATTGGAGGACTGAGGAAAACCTAAAACAACAACATATGTCAGAAAATATAGTATCCATCTTGAGTCGGGCATTCCCATGCTCAGTAGCTAATAAAAAAGATTTCTCTAGAACAAAGATATGAATATCATGTCCACTGATAAGTATAATGTGAAAGTGTCTGTCATAACAGGATCAAAATGAAGAGCTGTTTCCAAAAACAATATCGCAACTTGGGGAGGGAAACACAGCTATAATGGTGTAACCCTTGCCCCAAGGTCTTGGTCGCCGCTTCACTAAACTGCATATTCCCATACATGTGAATGAATGAGTTGTAGTCGAACATGCAGAAAATCGTCTGATTACTAGTAAATAACAAAAACTGTTAACATGCGTGAGGGCGGCCACCAATAATGATGATGGTCCCCAAGATGCACAGTACAATCTAGCAATTGTGAATAAAAGGATTTGATGTTGAACACTTGTAGAATCATTCGATTGGGAGCCAATAATGAGAACCCCCAACCAAACGCAAGATGACCTGCCACTGATGTTTGCAAGTATCCAGGTACTGAAGTGTTTCTGGATCAAATTCCTAGATAAGATGTTGAAGTCTATAGGAAGAGATATGTCAAAGGGTAGGCACTGAGGCATCCTACATCAGTTGACACGAAAATGGGTATATATGATTTTGTACCGATGGAAATAATCAAGAGAAAATGGGAATAACTGACGACAAATAAGTTCTGGCATATGATGAATTTGGTTGATACAAGGAGCAGTAGATAGCAGGATCCTCTTGAACAATATAAGGCACTCTAACAAGGTACTAGGCAGCTTAGGATTAATGAACACCAAAGAGTGTTAGGATTCGGCTAAACTCATATATGGTAGGGTTCGGCTAAATGCGAAAGAGTTTTCTGGGAAGTGCCATGTTCAAGATTTTGTGCTGCCAAATTGACCTTTAGAAAATGTAACAGAAGAAGTATCCATGATGTTCAAATTTTTTCCCCGTCTGATTAAGTTTAACAAGTCCAAACGGGTAAAATTGGTGGTTTTTTCATATTTAGAGAGTTTGAAAAATACCGTAAAAGACAACTCCAGGGGGGTACCTTTGTCATGTTTGATAACCGGGCGCAATGAAGGGAGAATAGTAAGCCCGAAACAATTCATTTTCCGTGAGTTAGTCCATTGAATCCAGAACAGTGAGAAAGCTATGTTCAATGGACATCTAGCTCGGTTTGTTATGAGTAAGAGGAGACAGAGTACACTAAATGTTCTTTGTGAAATTTTAACGAGTCTAACAAGGGAAAACTCGATGTTTTCCGTGAAATTTTAACGAGTCACGCAGAAAAAAACTCGGTTACATTTTTTGTTTAAAGAGCTTTGAAAAAGATGAAAATAATGGCTCATATGTCTCTATCGTGGTAGTTTAACGAGCCTGACAAAGGCAACTCGGGGTTTTTTTAGTTTTACGAGCTAGAAAAAGTCCCTAAAAAGAAAGCTTGAAACTGGGTCGAACATGGTTAGATCTGCAGATAAACATTTAAAACCCATCAGAGCATCGTTAACATATAAAAACCAATAGTTGCGACAAAATGTAGCATGAATATACCTCTTTGTATCATACTAGCTGAGTGAGTCTGACCTCTAGAATGGCTATAATAAGGCCACAAACCTTAATTTTCATTGTGTTGAGTGTTGTGATAGAGCTCTGGAGAAAAAAGTGGTGAAACTTCAGCTGTTGATTATGGACGATCTGGGTGACGATTTTTCATTCCGCGAGATCCAGGTAATAGCTTGAACCTTTCTCTATCATTTCATTATGTTTTAAAGTCTTTTTGCTGGTTAAAATTGTTAATTTTAGTAAGCCCTAAAAAATTTAAGCGGCTAACGTGGGTGATGAGTGTTGTGCCCGTGTTAAACGCTCTTCCCGAGAAGAAACAACGTGTTAGCACGCACTGTTGGGAACTATAGCCCGCGTTAGCAGGCAAAGAGGTTTTAGGAATTAATTTTTTTCCATTCTAGAGTGTTCCAAAAAAAAAATAATCTAGTGAAATGGTTACTTGTGCAGGTATAAATATTTTTACCATGAGTATTTGGTGTGAAAGGGAGCATAAGCAAGAAGAACGTGAAATGGTGACCGATGCAGCTACTTTTCTAGTTCTCCGTAGATGTGGATTGCTAAATTATGCTCATCTAGAGTTGATGAGGGGACAGGAGGACCTTCTGAGATGGGTAATCCAGCAGTGGGATGACCGCCAACATGTCTTTCACATTGGGGGTAATGAAATCTCGATTGAGAAAGACGATATCTATTTTTTTACTGGCCTGTCATACCAAGGGCCAAGGCCCAATCTGACAGGGTCCAAGGCTGATCCACACACCACTGCCGATTTGATCCATACACACTGCATAAACAACACTGTGGAAGTGAGTAACCAGGTGACTATCGCACGGGTGGCATCGAGATCGTTGAGGTCTCTACTGTGGATGATAGTTCGCTTGGCTAGTGCCAAGAGTTAGCACATGGCCACCAAGGCCCAGGTGTTGTTAGCACTGGATTGTATGTAACCCCAGGTATTTTACTGGTGTGAAGGGGTTGTCCGTTGAGTTCGTGCAGAGTTGACAACATGTAAGACTCGGACCCAAAGAGAGTTTGGGTATGGTGCACTGATCGTCTCATTCATACTAGAGTGGGTGCTAGCCATGAGGCCAAGAATGGTCACAGATGCATTGGGCCCGCGAGAGCCAAGACAGGCTCGCTGGGTAGCTTTGATCCCATGGACTGGGGAGGGTCCAATTCATCACTATTTTGATAAGGGATTCTTCAAGTGTCTTGAAGACCAGATCATCATGATTGAAGATTATCCCTACACAGGGATGAACTATACAGGAGATCCAGAGTTGGTATTTCCCCCAGGCACTCAGTGGGGCCTAGACGGTAAGAAAGAGCATGATCAGTGCAGTGTTAGAAGTATTTTTTAATATCTTTTGAATTTTTATGCAATTTTTTTGTTTAATGGGTGAAAATGTTTGTTGACATGAAGCTTTATTGCTTGACACAGATGTGGCACCTGTCCGTCCGGTCGGAGCCCTTTCTATGCAAGGTGAGGAATGTAGCTACCTGGGACTGGTGCAGCAGCGGAGGTTGCAGAAGCCGCCGAAGAGGGCGATGACACACAGATTTTGCAGGAGCTTAATAGAAACCTAGAGGGTTTAAGTATGGGTGTGACACCTTTTCCCATGAGAGAGATCCTGGTCCGTCTACAGCGGAATATAGTGGGTGTGCCGGAGAGATACTTGGTGCCTCTGAGGAGGATAGCCAGAGCAGTTGTCTACTATTTTGAGCAGAAGGCTTAGTAGGAGGAGTAGATAGATGTGTAAATGTCATAGCGAGGCTTTGGCGAAGCAAATTTTTTGTAAAACACCCGAGTTTTGAGAAGTTTTTTGATGTAATCTAAACTGGACACGACATATATATATATATATATATACATATTTTGGTGTTTTTTATCTCATGTGTTTTTTAATGTTTATGTATTTTCTAAAGTAAAAAATATATACTCATGTATGACTCTTTCTATAACAAGTGTGACAAATGCCAATCTAACACATAATTTTCCAATGAATCAGCTAATGCATTAAATTCTAAAGGAATGTGCTCAAATGCAATGGTTTGAAAGTGACGTTCTAAAAGTCGTACCCTTAAGAAATAACGTAACAAGACATGATGACAGACACGATAATGATTGTTTAACTGCATAACTATGAGTTGGGAATCTAACCTGACCACTAGATTGGAGATGTCACGAGATACAACCTCCGTGAGGAGTTGGATTACCGAAATATACTCAACAATGTTGTTGGCAGCATTGCCTAGGAAGATTCCCCCAGAACCAAGGAGTTTCGACTCAGGTGTGTAGAGGACCCAAGCAGCTGACGCAATGTGAATAGTGTGACGACTAACACTGTCCGCATATCCGACGTATAATAAGGATGACGAAGGCATCTATGTAAAAAAGAGAAAGAGTGTGTATGAGAAAAAAATCAAAAACCCAAAATATTTAGAGACATTAAAACAAAGGAAAAAATCATATACATAAAATTACAAATCATATGTCTAGAGGAGAACTAGGAAAAATACTTCTTCAGATAGAGCCCGTTGCGGGGTTTCACGAGTGGAATTCCATTACAGTCTTGAAGTTCATAAACTCATTTTGGGAGGACTTTGGTGACTACGTAAGGACCAAGCCATAATGGTTGAAGTGTTCCTGCCCCTAAGAGGTCGTGTCTCTGATCGTAGAGTAGAACGAGATCACCCTCTTGGAAAGAACGAGGCTTGACATATTTTTCATATTGAGCTTTAACTCGGCGCTGGTGAGCTTCAAGTGATAGTGTGGCATATTGACGAGTTTCGTCCAAGTGATCGAGCGAGAGCAAGTGATCTTCTATGGCGGTGGTGTCGGGTAGGAGTTGAACAACAAGCTTGAGTGATGGAATCTCACACTTGATTGGGAGTACTGTCTCTAGGCCGAATGCGAGTTGGAATGGCGTGAAGCCTGTGGTAGTTTTGACTGATGTATAGTATGCCCATAACATGGAATATAACTTCCGATGCCATGTGGTTTTATGATTTCTGACTAACTGACGAATCATGGTTTTGAGGACGCCATTTATGACCTCGACTTGACCATGCGCTTGCGGATAGTAGGATGAAGACTGATCTTGTCGAAATCCTAGCATGGAAGTTAATTCCGTCATCATATGGTTCTGAAAATGTGACCCATGATCTGTGACAATTGAAAGGGGTACACTGAAATGACAGATAACCTGATTGAACAGAAACAGAGCGGCAGTTTCTCCATCGGCCCTAAAAGTGGGAATGGCTTCAGCCGATTTCGTAAAGTAGTCGATGGCCACGACAATGTAGTTGTCCGTCAACCGAAGTGGGGTTGTATGTAACAAAGTCTATTCCCCATTTAGCGAAAGTACCAATGGAGCCAACCAGGTGGAGAGGGGCGGGGTGAGCATGCATTTTATTCGTGAAAATTTGACACGAATGGCACTTTTGGACTGCGGTGATGTAGTTTTTAAACAAAGTGGGCCAATAATAGCCTGCACGCAAGATGTTCTGGGCAGTAGCTATGCCAGAAAGATGACCACCGCATGCCCCCACGCGACAGTCATTTCAAACGCGTTTTGCTTCGTCAAAATTGAGACAACGCCGAAGAATAGTATCGACACCACAATGATATAGAGTATCATTTAACACGAGGTAGTGTTTCTCTTGGTGGTGAATACGATGGCATTCGTTGGACATGAGAGTTGGGCAGAAGTGCTGAGTTTGGAGGTAGACCAAAATGTCTCCATACCAAGGATCAGAAAAATCAATTAAGTAGACGGATTCATCAGGAAATGGATTATGAGCTACATCTCTTGGGTCGATTCTAGGAAGGCTCGACAATAATTCGGCAAAGACTAGAGATTTTTTTGCTTTGGTAGTAGTGAATACCAAGTCAAATTCTTAGAGGATCATGATCCATTTGGAATATTTTCCCCCAAAAATTTGGTGAGACAAAATGTGTCGCATGGGATTCTCCAAAGCAATAACGGTAGTCTGACATAGTAATATATAGTGTCGGAGTCGGGTGACAATGAAGACCACCGCAAGAGAGAGCTTCTCCACATGTGAATATCGTAGTTCAGGTCCGATAAGACCTTTTGATAAGTAATATATCACATGTTCACTATCATCATCGTGAACTTGAACTAGCACCATGCCAAGTGAGGATGGTGAGGCTGGCAGGTAGAGGAGAAACTCACGTGAATAATTGGGGGCACTAAGAAGTGGGGCAAAAGCGAGTGCTCATTTCAAGGTGTTAAATGATAGTTGAGCTTGGTCATCCAACAAATATAGTGTTCCCTTCTTTAATAAGCACATAAAGCCTTTCGTCATCTCGGCATAGTTTACTATGAAACGATGTAAAATTTTTGCCTTCCCTTGCAAACATTGGAGTTGCAGAATGGATTGAGGTGTAGGTAATTCAATGATTGCCTTAAAATTATTGGGATCAACCCTAATCCCATTCTTGGAGACGATAAAACCCAGAAGGCATCCAGACTCAACAAAAAATACGCACTTATGTGGATTTAGACGCATATTGTAGAACCTACACAAAGAAAAGATTTTTTTTAGATGTGCAAGGTGATGGGATCGCTTATTGGAATGAGCCGGATGGTCATCTAAGTAAGCTTGTATGATATGCCTGATGTCGTGAAAGGCATAGTCCATAGCCCTTTGAAAAGTTGCTCCTACATTCTTCAGACCAAATGGGAGTTTACGATACGAAAATGTGCCCCAAGGACAGATGAAGGCAGTTTTATGCTGGTCATATTTTTTAATCGCAATATGGTTATATCCTGAGAAACCATCCGTAAAGGAAAAAGACTCACATTCAGTGCAATCGTCAAGGATATGATCTATGAACAGTGTAGGATAATTGTCTTTTGGACAAGCGGCGTTCAAATCGCGATTGTCAACACAAACTCGGATAGTGCCTTGTTTTTTGTCTATGGGGACTGGATTGGAAACCCATTTTATCAAAGGAACGGGGTAGATAAAACCAACATTCAAATTTTTTTCGACTTCAGTCTTAATTACGGCCACTTTGCGTAGTTGGACAGGTCAGAGTCTCTGCTGAGTACGTTTGGCATTGTCATAAACTTGGATTTCATGCTCGACTATAGATGGATCTATGCTGGGAATTTCGTCGTAAGACCAAGAAAACACATCACGGAATTCATTAAAAAGGGATGTGAAGCATGCAATTTCCTCAGGATTGCAATCCGCTCCAATCTAAATATTTTCCACGATACCCGTTTTGATCCAGATATCAATGAGCAAGGTTTTGGAAAGGTTTCCCAAGTTCCCTTCCGAATCGATAGTTTGAACAGTCATGTAAATAAAGGAGATGATCTTAGGTGGGTCAAAAGATGGGATTTGAGTAGTTATCACGTTCAAATCAAATATGGAAGCGCGATGGTGGAAATCTCCCTAAGGTCGTTCTTCTAGAGGCATGATATCTTGAATAGCTTTGTCCATAGGTAGGAATTAATCAAGGAAATCCTTAGAAAGAACCGTGATGGGCGGGAGGTTTGTACCATTGGTCGAAACCATAGCTATAGAGGGTTCAAATGTAATCTGGATGGCTTTATAATCCAATTCGACTGGTGAGAGTGACATCTGATCTCCGTAGGAGTCAATTTCTGAAGGAGTTTGTAGGATCCATGGT